>JAODAL010013253.1:0-92055 GCA_025379985.1 Phyllomedusa bahiana
TGGGTCTATCAACAAATCTGGACTGGGCAAAAGTGCAAAAAAAATATCTGAAATGTTTCGGTAATAAAAGGTTTTTTGGCACCCATCAATTTTCCTGTGGGGACTCCAAAAATTGCTGTATTCAAAATTTTAAATGCAAAGTGTCTATCAAAAAGTGGCCTGGCCAAATTTAAAAAAACACGTATTTAAATGTATTTTGGATAATACAAGGTTTTTTTGGGACCTTCAATTTTACCTGTGGGGACTACAAAATTGCTGTTTTTCAAATTTTTAAAGCAAAGGGATCTATCAACAAAATGGCCTGGCCCAAATTTAAAAAAAAAGTATCTGAAAAGTATTCGGATAATACAAGGTATTTTTGGGACCTACAAAAAACACCTTGGTGACTAAAAATTTCTGTATTCAAATTTTAAATGCAAAGTGATTAAACAAAGCTGGCCGGCCCCAAAATAAAAAACACGTATCTGAAATGTATTCGGGTAAAAAAGGTATTTTTTGGCCCTTTCAATTTTCCCCTTTTGGGGACTACAAAAAATTTCGTATTTTTACATTTAAGTGCAAGGTTTTCCTCAATGAAAAAAGCGTTTGGGGCCAAAAATCAAAAAAAACGTATCGAAATTTTTTTGGAAATACAAGGTTTTTTTTGGCACCCTTTTAATTCCGTGGTGACTACAAAATTGCAGTATTACATTTAAGTGCAAGGGCCTCAATGAACAAAACTGTAGTGGCCAAAGTAAAAAAAACATGTATCTGTATGTTTCGGTTTTTTAAAAGGTCTTTTTTGGCCCTTCAATTCCCGGGTAAATACACAATTGTGGATTCAAATTTAAAATGCAAGGTGGCTTATAAACAAATCGGGCTGGGCAAAAAAGTTCAAAAACACGTATCTGTAAAGTTTCGGTAAAAAAAGGTTTTTTTCCCTTAAATTTTTATACTGTGGTAACTACACAATTTTTTGGATTCAAAATAACTGCAAGGTGGCTCTACAACAAATCTGGACGGGCAAAAAGTGCAAAAAAACCGTTCTGTAAAAGTTTGGTTATAAAAGGTATTTTTTTGGCACCATCAATTCCCTGTGGAATACACAATTGCGGATTTAAAGTAATGCAAGGTGGCTTTCAAAAATTGGATGGGCAAAAGTGCAAAAAAAACCCTTCTTTAATGTTTTCGGAAATAAAAGGTATTTTTTGGCACCTATCAATCCACCCGTGGTAAATAAAAAATTTCTGGATTCAAATTTTTAAAGAAAAGGGGGCTCTTCAACAAATCGGAAGGGCAAAAAAAGTGCAAAAAACAGTATCTTTGTATTGATATAAAAGGTATTTTTTTTGGGGCCCTTTCAATTTTTCCCTGTGGTGATACAAAATTGCTGCATTCCATTTAATGACGGTGCCCCCAAGAACAAAAGCTGTGTGCGCCAAAGTGAAAAAAACACTTCTGTAAAAGTATTTGGATAATAAAAGGTTTTTTTTGGACCTTCAAAACACCCGTGGGTAAATCACAATTGCGGGGTTCAAATTTTTAAATGCAAGGGGGGTCTATAACAAATCTGGATGGGCAAAAGTGCAAAAAACATTTTCGTAATGTATTTGGATAAACAAGGTTTTTTTGGCACCTAGCAACCCGTGCTGACTACAAAAAAATTTCTGGTTTTAATTTTTTCGCAAGGTTTTGGTTATGAAAAAAAGGTGGAATGGGCCAAAATTGAAAATAAACACCTATCTGTTTTTATACGATAAAAAGTGGAGTTTTGACCCAAAAAAAGAGACCTGCATTACTGAAAAATGTGTATCCTAAATAAGTTCAGGTGCCCAAAATCCAGGAAAAAAAATTTCCAATATAATCTGTTAATAAAAGTATTTGCAGTGCAAAGCTAACAAAAACTTGGTGAAAATTTTTCCTATTCTTTATGGAGCTTGTTTGTGTTCGCCCGGGGGCCCCCCTCCGCTCCCCCCCGTGATTTACAGCGGAAATTTCTCCCTTTAAAATTCCTACCCAAGTACATAAAATCTTCCAATCTCTAATCTAATAAATTGTAAGGATCACAGCTACAGTAG
This sequence comes from Phyllomedusa bahiana, assembly GCA_025379985.1. NCBI lineage: Eukaryota > Metazoa > Chordata > Amphibia > Anura > Hylidae > Phyllomedusa > Phyllomedusa bahiana. Next base: position 2,058 of record JAODAL010013253.1, read on the forward strand.
AGCTTTTTCCCGTGAAAAAAATAGATTTTAAATTTTGGGGCTGTTTGGACACAAAGAGTGCCGCCCCTTTGCTTTTAGACGTGAAGCACGAGGTGAACAGGAAACGGTTTATGTTTTAAAAACGAGGTCATTTATTTTTCCACCCAAACGCAAAATACACATCCCTTTATGCGTGACACAATCTCCCTGCTTATTTTGTAAGCTGATTTGCTGGCCGCCCAAAAAAGACAGGAAGCGCCGAAAAATGGCGCGATTTAATGAGATGCAAGATTTTCACCTAATTTATCGCATGATCTAAAAAATTTTTTGTCAACATAAAAAAATGTGCCGATTTCAACTTTGTCATAATTTTTGCTCAACACTAGTTCTGAGCGGAAATTTTTTATCAAAATTGTAATTGCCCATATAACGCGACAAGGTGACCTCAATACAGATGGGAACCTGTTCCAACATTTTACCTCACCTGGTGTCTGTTCAGACCTCCACATTTTTAGGGACGGAAAAATCCCGTACATTTGCTCTGAATTAAAAATAGTCTGTGAGATGGGGGAGTGCACAAGCAAAATGGAGACTAACCACTCCGTTATGCAAACAATCCAAAAAATAAAGATTGGTCAGCCAATTCCCAAAGGATGCACCAAAAAATACGCTACTTATAAACGCCAAAAACAGTCAAAGGGAATATAGGAATTTTTTTTTTTAAAATTATTTCGATAAACCCTTTTTGGGTTTTACACTTGCCCCTCCCCACAACTGTTTTTTAATCGAGCAGAATTTAGTGGGGGCCTTTTTTCCTGAAAAAGGGAGTAAATGGAACAAACCAAATGGATGAGTAGGTTCCATTGTACTGAGGTCACCTTGTGCCATTGTGGGCAATTACAGTTTTGGCCAAAAATGTAAAAAAGGGCCACAGTTGAAAAAAAAATTTCTAGGTCTAAAACATACTTTGTTTTCCCATAGCAACAATCAGCTCGCCCTCCCCATTTTTCCGGCACATTGAAATGAAAGGGGCCCCTTGATTTGGTTGCTTGGGCAACAAAGTGAGTTTTTTTACTTAACAGTTTTCATCCGTGGCCCAAAAAAATTCATGTACTCTAAAGTAGCAGAAATTAAATTTGAAAAAAAAAATCTATATTCCCTTTGACTGTTTTTTTTGCCGTTTATAGAGTGTTGTTTATAATGTGTTTTGTTTGCATTGTTCACATTTTGTCATAATGAGACCAATACAACACCTTATAATTAATTAAAGGGGTTGTCTTGCTACAAAGAATAGCTTTCAAAGTGTAGGGAACAATAAATGAAGACGTTTTCCAAATATATTGCGTTCATCTTTTTTTTTTAAGGTGCTATAAGTGATTTTATCACCTTCCTGGCTCTCCCATCCCCTAGTGACCGACCTGTGTACTCTTTTCTCCCCTGCTGTTTGTTCTATCTGATAGCAGGGAGTGATGTCATCACACAGGTCATGGCAGCACAGAACTCCGGACAGTGAGAGCTTGTTTTTATCTGATCTTTCAGACAAAAGACTAATTACTGTTTACATTAGCTGAGAAGCTTCTCTGGACCTCAGAGAAGGTAATTTAGCTAATCTAGACTGATAAACAGAGAATTCTGAATACATGGAGCTCATATGCTAATTACAGACAGCTTGACCAGGAAGTGGCAAAGCCAAGCAGCATTATTTCATTCATGCATCCTATGAAACTTTGAGATGAGACAACCCCTTTAACAGTACATGCATGTCAACTTCAAGCAACTTCAAGCAGGAAAGACCTGTCCTGTTTCTGTGTTTATGATCTTGTGTTATTTTGTTCTCCGTATACAGTACAGTATATATAATACAGAACACATGTCAAATGGTCATCATAGCTCTCAAGAAGCTCTCAAAAAGTAAAGGTAAGAGGAAAACTAAAAAATAATTTGTCTGGTATGAGAGTGTATCTGTCTGTCTGAACTAGCCATTCAGTATTGCATGGCAAAGTCAACCACATCGCCAATGCTGAAACATAAAGAAGACTTTGAAGCAACTTATATAGCCAAAATAATAAAAGTAGTAACAAAGCAAATGTCTCATATAAAGGAAGAGATGGAGAAGTTGTTATTATTGGCGTGGAGACATTTTACCTCACTTAATGTATGTTCAGACCTCTATATTTTCAGGGAGAGAACATCTCAGCTACATTCTGCTCTGATTAAAAACAGTTGGTGTGAATGAGCGGAATGCACAACCAAAACGGTTGTAGTAGAAATACATTTTCAAAAATGTATTTATTCCCTTTGGCTGTTTTTTGGCATTTATAAAGTGCTGCTGATACTGTGTTATGTTTGCGTTGCTTCGCTGCCACGCCAGCGTGCACATATACAAATGTCTCTGGAATTGTTTTGGATGTGTGACCAATCTTTATTTTTGATCTATTTTTTTAAAATGTGAAGAACATGGTGAGGAGGACTGTTTAAATCCCAATTCAAATTGATTCACTAAATGTATTGGGTAATTCAGGGATCAAATATCTGTTGTGAATTTTGCCATAAAGCTCCTTGTTAGAGATCAGCAAATTGTGCAAAAAGTACTGAAACATTGAACAGCTGGACATGTGTATTCTGACATGAAGTTAAGAGATGGTCTCCTTTAGTTCATTTAAATAATTTTTCAAGAAATTTGATGTTCATCCTGAAATTTCAACTAAACCAAATATCCCTAACTTTGAGTAGTATATATCAATATTGAATTAAAGGCATTGTCTCACTATAGAGATTGATGGCATATTGATAGGATATGCAATCAATGTCTGATAGGTGCAGGTGCCATCTCTGAGAACCGCACCTGTCTGAAGAAAAAGCCCCAAAACCTCTCTGTTTTGAACAGAGAGGTGGTTGGGTCTCTCCCATTAAAATCAGTGGTAGGTCCGAGTATAGCCGATCAAAACGTAGAGGTTTTGGGTCTTTTTCTTGAGATAGGTGCAGTGTCTGTCAGACATTGATGGTATATCCTATTGATATGCCATTACTGTCTACTCCTTTATAGCCATATTATATACTAAAAACCTGTTAAAGAGAGGACTCGAAAACCGGAGCGGTAGAAATATTGATATTTAATTTGAAGGTATATGGAAGAAGACAACCCCTTTAAATTAAATACATTTTTTCTTTCTATAAAATACATGAAATCTAATTTTGGTACTTAAAGGGATTTATCTATAAGGAGAGGCAATAATTGTCTGATTGGTAGGATTATTGGGATCCCAGTTTTTATGATCGGTAGGGTCTCATTTGTCAAACAGCTACGAAAAATGTATTACCTTTTCTATAGGCAGGTCAAAGGTTAAGTTATCATTATGGGAAAAAAAACCTTTAAACTGCAATCCACTGCAAAATAAACAAATACCAATTGCTTCCAGATTTTTATGGCCCCATTGACTTCAATTAGAAAAATATGCATGGAATTGGAGTGGGAATACATGAAGAAGTGACATGCTCAATATTCTGAATGAAATGCACATTGGAAAAATCGAAAAAAAAGAAAGAGAATGAGGCAGATTGCTATCAAAAGTCAATGTGACACTTAGGCATGCAGCTTTGATGTGGAAAACGCCAAATTTCCACAACTAATTCCATTTTACAATACAGCATGTGAACAAGCCCTGTGTGTGCACACCCTGCAGCTCTATTTGTTATTTGAGTACTTAATTGAGAAATAAGGTATTGATATGAATGCTGTTGTGAATGAAGTGTGTACTGTATTATTGCAAAAATTCAGTCCAGAATCAATTTATTAAATTTATACCTTTATCACCAATATAAAAAATAATTGTCCCTTTAAACAGGAGTTGATCAGTTCCTGAAAAGATTAATAGTAAGCTCCTGGGGTCCCATAAAAAAAGTCTTTACTCACCTTTATTCGCTCTTTCATTCCAGTGCTGGGTTTTTCCGGTCTTCTATTTACTTTGTTCTTCTTTCAAAGGACAACATCACTTCTGCAGCCATTGATTGGCAGCGAAAACATAACAGTCATTTATCATGTTCAGAAGTGATTAGCTCTGAATTGTGATGTAGCCAGAGGCACGTGACCACTGCAGCCAATGAGCGGTTACAGCATTGATGTCCTCGTTTGTTAGAAGAACAAGGTAAACAGAAGACTGGAGAGATCCAGTGCTGGAACGGAGGAGGGTGAGAACATGCTTTTTTGTTTTTTAATGGGGCACCAGGTGCCTTCCTATTAATTTTTTTTAGGTACTTGACAACCAGTTTGATCCCTTTATGCATTTGGAAGTACCTATGCGGTAGGCAGCCGGAAGCCTCATGCCATGTTAGTACACCTATTATACCAGGGGTGGGTAATTAATATTCCCATGGGGCCGCATGAGAATGTGGGACAGTTTTAGAGGGTCGGACTAATTAGAAAAAAAAATAACGGGGTGAACGGGGAAGAATTTGTTTTCGGGGTTTATTTTCATGGCAATTTACTCTGTGCTCTCAGTAAGGCAGGTATATACAGCTCCCCTCAGGAACACAGGTATATAGAACTCCCCTCAGTAAGGCAGGTATATACATATATGTCCCCTTAGTCAGGCAGGTATATAGATTTAGGTCCCCTTAGGCAGGTATATAGATATAGGTCTCCTCAGCCAGCCTGGTATATAGATATATGTCCCCTCAGTAAGGCAGGTATATAGATATATATGCCCTCAGTCAGGCAGAAGAGGTTAAAGGGGTTATTGAGGAATAGAAAGACAAGGCTATTTTCTGTCAGCAAGAGCCCGCATGTATGTCCATGAGGTGCTAGCATTGCAGACTGGTTCATCTGTAATTCCAGACATAACCTGTGAACAAGTATGGCAGTGTTTTTAGAAGCAGCTATGTTTTTGTACTCTAGAACAACAGCTTTACAAGGAAGAAAAAAAATCCAAACGGTAAAATTGTGGTTTTTCTGGTCATACCAGGTATTTCACATTGTAGTTGATATTGATAGTTTTTAAGGTTTGAAGTGCTTGTTTTAGGCCCTAGTTTCTTTGGTTTCAAGTGTGGACTATAACTAGATAACTTATCAGTAACTTGATTTTCCCACAATTTTTCCTGTTATTGTCATGCTACATAATAACAGTTCATCTTATAGACAGGTGTTTGTTCTCAATAATTTCCTGGCACAGTGTAGAATTAAGTGGAAAAGTTCTCCCTGCAGTCACCTATAGGTGGGGTTAATTGCTGTTGTTAACTCTATATGGGTGCATTCACATGGCAAAAATAAAATACCGATCGGATTTTCCGACTGGTATTTTGTCTTTTTTTGGCACGTAGAGTGACGGCTTTTGTCCGCAGTTTGCGTATTCAAGCTGTCTCCCTTCGCACCCACATGTTGACGTTCTGCCCGAAAACATGGTGAAAGCATGAACATGTTCTAAGTTTTTAGGAACGCCGGCAGTGTCAAAAACTGTCCGGCGGAAAATCCGTGAAGTATGGACTGCTGCACGGATTTTCTATTTAAATCAATGTAAAAGGTTACAATCGGTTTACAGCCGGTTATCAAATCCGAAAACCATCTGTAAAACCAACTGAAATCCCTAGCTGCAGGGACAAGCCCACCGGTGGGCCTCAAGAGTCAACTCCATTGTTGGCCCAAAGAGTCAACTCTAGTCCCCGGCGCCGCCGCTATCCGCCGCTGCCGCCGATCGTTAGGGTCCTAAGCCGTTACCAGTCGCTAAGCTATCGGCTTAGCGGCTTAGGACCTTGGCGACGGCAGCGGTGGCGTGACTAACTGTCTGTGCGTCCGCCGGACGCACATCCAGTTAGATGCTTTGTCGGAGCAGAGAGCTCCGCAGAGTATCGGCCGCCACAGGCAGGATGCGGCTCTGTGCGCACCGTGCTGTGCGCGGGAGTCAGCGTCATCACAGTGCAGCGCGGCCGGGTGACGTCACCCTGTGAGGAAAAAGCAGCGGCAGGGAGCGAGGTCAGTTGAGTGCTGTCAGTTTATTACTTTTAATTGTCTCTATTCATGCTAGGGTCCTATAATCTAGTTATAAATGTGCAGGGGGGCTATTAAAGTTACTTCTATATGTGCAGGGGGGTCCTATTATCTACTTGTATATATGTGCAGGGGGGTCCTATTATCTACTTGTATATATGTGCAGGGGGGGCCTATTATCTACTTTTATATGTGCAGAGGGGCTATTATCTACTTTTATATGTGCAGGGGGCTATTATCTGCTGTTATAAAAGTAGATAATAGCCCCCTGCACATATAAAAGTAGATAATAGCCCCCCTGCACATATATGTGCAGGGGGCTATTATCTACTTATATACGTGCAGGGAGGAGCTATAATCTATATATACATGTGCTGTGGGGCCTATAAGCTATCTATATACCTGCTGGGGGACCTATAAGCTATCTATATACCTGCTGGGGGACATATAACCTACCCATGTGTGCTGGGGGACCTAAACCTGCCTATATACCTACTGGGGGATCCATAACCTGCCCATATACCTGCTAGGGGACCCATAACCTGCCTATATACCTGCTGGGGAATCCGTAACCTGCCCATATACCTGCTGGGGAATCCGTAACCTGCCCATATACCTGCTGGGGAATCCGTAACCTGCCTATATACCTGCTGGGGGACCCATAACCTGCCCCTATACCTGCTGGGGGATCCGTAACCTGCCTATATACCTGCTGGGGGATCCGTAACCTGCCCATATACCTGCTGGGGGACCCGTAACCTGCCCCTATACCTGCTGGGGGATCAATAACCTGCCTATATACCTGCTGGGGGATCCGTAACCTGCCCATATACCTGCTGGGGGATCCATAACCTGCCCATATACCTGCTGGGGGATCCATAACCTGCCTATATACCTGCTGGGGGACCCGTAACCTGCCCCTGTACCTGCTGGGGGATCCGTAACCTGCCCCTATCCCTGCTGGGGGACCCGTAACCTGCCCCTATACCTGCTGGGGGACCCGTAACCTGCCCCTATACCTGCTGGGGGATCCGTAACCTGCCCCTATACCTGCTGGGGGATCCGTAACCTGCCCATATACCTGCTGGGGGATCTGTAACCTGCCCCTATACCTGCTGGGGGATCTGTAACCTGCCCCTATACCTGCTGGGGGATCCGTAACCTGCCCCTATACCTGCTGGGGGACCCGTAACCTGCCCCTATACCTGCTGAGGGACATGTAAACTACACACCTACCGGGAGACATATAAGTATATAACCACCTACTGGGGGACGTATAACTTACTGGGGGATCCTATTACCTTCACTGGGGGACACATAATTTACTGCGTGTGAAGTCGCCAGTTGTTAAGGCCTCAAGTCTATTGATAAGACCTTAGCAATCGACTCCGGGGACTAGTCAACTCCATTGGTGGGCCAAAGAGTCAACTCCATTGGTGGGCCTCAAGCACCCCACTCCGACAATGATTGTGGACTTATGCTGCCATAAAGGGAACCTGGCAGGTGGTTTATGTTCCCCTATATAACAGCAGGATGTGATAGAAGGATAGAAGCTGAGCTCTATGATATATAGGGTTATAGGAGAGAGAAGCTGAGCTCTGTGATGTAAGGGTTATATCATAGATGGAAAGAAGCTGAGCTCTGATATATAGGATTATATGATAGAGGAGAGAAGCTGAGATCTGTGATATATAGGGTTATATGATAGAGGAGTGAAGCTGAGCTCTGTGACATATAGGGTTATATGATAGAAGGGGAGAAGCTGAGCTCTGTGATATATAGGGTTATATGATAGAGGAAAGGAGCTGAGCTCTGTGATATATAGGGTTTTATGATAGAAGAGAGAAGCTGAGCTCTGTGATATACAGGGTTATATGATAGAGGAGAGAAGCTGAGCGCTGTGATATATAGAGTTATACAGCTGTGCTCAAAAGTTTACATACCCCGGCAGAATTTTTGCTTTCTAGGCCTATTTTTCAGAGAATATGAATGATAACACAAAAACTTTTTTCCACTCATGGTTAGTGGTTGGGTGAAGCGCCAGTTTATTGAACATGTTCTATAATCCACTGTATAAAAGGGCCGGCTGAAATCCGAAAACCAACCACAAAATCATAGCCCAAGTTTTCTAGTGATATTATAGAAGCATTTTGGGTGCATTGACATAACTGTTTGGAAAGTCTGTTTTCTATAAAATTGTTTCAAGGACTAAAATCAATGGCATTTTGCTCTAAATTTGATGTGAGAAATTTCTTATATTAAAAAAGTTGCAGGTCCAGGTTTAGGTTAGGCTGGATTTTCTAATCTCTGCCCATACATGAAAATCCACTCTTCATTTAGGTTAGCCTACATGTCACTACATGTCTCATTTTTTCTTGCTGTTTCCCAGTAATTTTTACCCCTCACTTTTCTTCTGCTATCCCTATTTTCCTAGACCTTATTTATGTTTTTGGCAATGACAGTATCAATTCATGGGGTAAGTTTTCCAGGTTTGCATCACTTTTGCAGCTTGGAACTTCTTGTTGAATACTTTATTTAGAGAAGACCCACAAAAAACAAAATATATTGTTTATGTTAAATGTGAAAACTGGTTTCCATTCTTTATGCTGTTTTTACATAGCATCTTCGGCCCCCATTTGTGGTGTTTGTCAGTATACTGTAAAAAATGTATCCCAGTGGATGCTTTGGCGACGCTGCGACCATATACTTTTTTAGGGCATAGTCCCAGCTGCTACTGCCCCATAGCTTGCTGGTGATCTGCTACTCTTGACTTCCATATTCTAGATTCCAATATGCTAGAGAGGCTTGGGCTCCATTGTAACTAAATGGAGGGCAAGACTCTCCATTGTATGGGGACGAGAACCCAGAAGTCAACAAGAGGGGAACACTAGTCAACTAAGGAGCAGCAGCAGGAAAGTACGTAAGTATCAGTAAGTTGTGCTAAATTATGTTTAGCATTATGTGAAAAAATCTATATTTTACTGTACAGTATATCTACAAGGACATCAGTAAATTTATTAAAAAGAAGATAAACCACTACTAACCCTGTGATACCCCACTAGCAATGGTGACCCATTCTGAGTAAGTACCATTAATAAACACCCTCTCATTTCTATTACTTACCCACTTGCACACACTTTCCGCTAACACAAGCATTCTTGTTTGCTGTTATAACTTTTTCTGTTGCACAATATCGAATCAGGATTTATGACATTAAATGACTCAGCTGGTCCAGGTTAGAACTTAACTCTTCATAGAAATTGATTTGTTTAGTCTGAGAGAACTGTTCCTTCATAATCTCTTACTGATGCTGTGTTATTTTAATTGGGATACTTGACAGTAAGATCTTCAAACATTTCACCCACAATAGAGACGAAATTTACAGGCTTATAGTTTCTGTTTTTTTTTTTTTTTACCCCTTTTTGAATATTGCCATCTACTATGCACTGATCCAATGAAACAGATCCTGTAATTATACAGTCCTTAAATATTATAAAGAAGAGTCTGCCTATCTTATAATTTAAAGAGGTATTCCCACAATTGACATGTATAACCTATACATGGAATAGATTATAAACATCTGTTGATAGGTGTCTTACCTCTGGGACCCTTACAATTTCTAGAATATGGGTTCTTTATTCCCATTCTTCCTCACTATTATTAAAGGGATGTTCCAACCAACACTTTTCAGTGATGCAGATAGGCTCATAACTAGCTACAGTATCTCACAAAAATGAGTATACGTGTCACATTTTTGTAAATATTGTATTACATCTTTTTGTGGGAGAAAGCTAAAGATATGACGCTTTGATACAATGTAAAATAGTCAGTGTACAGTTTGTATAACAATGTAAATTTTTTGTGCCTTTACAATAACTCAACACACAACCATTAATGTCTAAACTGCTGGCAATAAAAATTAGAACACACCTAAGTGAAAATGGTCAAATTGTGCCCAAAGTGTCAATATTTTGTGTTGCCACCATTATTTTCTAGCACTGCCTTAACTCTCTTGGGCATGGAGTTTACTGGAGCTTCACAGGTTGCAGCCACTGGTATCCTCTTCCACTCCTCCACGACGACATCACAGAGCTGGTGATTGTTAGAAACCTTGAACTCCTCCACCTTCCGTTTTACAGATGCTCAGTAGGGTTTAGGTCTGGAGACATGCTTGGCCAGTCCAGCACCTTTACCTTAATTTTCTTTAGGAAGGCAGTGGTAGTCTTGTAGGTGTGTTTTGGGTCGTTATCATGTTGGAATACTGCCCTGTGGCCCAGTTTCTGAAGGGAGGGGATCATGCTCTGCTTCCATATTTCACAGTACATGTTGGCATTCTTGTCTTTGTACTCCTCACCTGGTTGCTGCTACACATTCTTGACATAATCTGAACCAAGTAGGTTTATCTTGGTCTCATCAGACCACAGGACATGGTTCCAGTAATCCATGTCCTTACTCTGCTTGTCTTCAGCATACTGTTTGTGGGCTTTCTTGTACATCATCAAGAGAGACTTCCTTCTGGGACGACAACCATGCAGACCAATTTGATACAGTGTGTGGCGTATGGTCTGAGCACTGCCTGGATGATTTCACTAACCCAACCCTTTAACTTCGGCAGCAATACTGGCAGCACTCATATGTCTATTTTGAAAAGGCAATCTCTGGATATGCCGCTGAGCACGTGCAGTCAATCTCTTTGGTCGACCATGGCGAGGCCTGTTTTGAGTGGAACCTGTCTTGTTAAACCGCTGTGCTGCCTTGGCCACTGTGCTGTTGCTCATTTTCAGGGTGTTGGCTATATTCTTATAGGCCATCTTTATGTAGAGCAACAGTTTTTTTTTAGATCCTCAGACAGTTGTTTGTTAACTTCCAGTGACCAATATGAGAGAATATGATAGTGGTAACACCAAATGTAATATGCTTGCTCCACATTCACACCTAAGACCTTGTTACACTAACAAGTCACATGACACTGTGGCAGGTAAATGCAAATTGGGCAAAATTTTTCCATTTTTGCTTAGGGGTGTACTCACTTTTGTTGTCAGCAATTTAAACGTTGATAGCTGTGTGTTGAGTTATTTTGAGAGCACACTGAATTTACACTGTTATACAAGCTGTACACTGACTACTTTACATTGTATTAAAGTGTTATATCTTCACTGTTGTCCCATGAAAAGATATAATACAATATTTACAAAAATGTAGGTGTACCTTTGTGAGATACTGCATGATTCAGCCATCTAAGAGAATGAGCGCCTTTGTTTGGCTGTATTTGGAACTCACATAGAAATTATTTGTGAGGGCATTCTCTAAACTAGATTGCAATGAGAAAGAGCAAAAGAGTTGAGACCTTAATTTTAGTCATTGATGGGGGTCCCAACAATGGAAACCCTGGTAATCAGTTATCACTATCCTGTCCTATGTAGATGATAAATATCAGTAGTGGAAATACTCCTTTGATTCCCTTAGAACATGGGGCTGTATGTAATTTAGACACGGTGACTTGTCTATTTTCATTTTATTAAAGCGACGCTGCACTTTTTCTGAGCTTAGACAGGTGATATTTAATATAGAGTTCATCTAATTCCTCAGCATTTGACTAGACATTTACATTTCCTCAAAATGTTAAAGATTAGCTTTCAAAATGTAGGGAACAGTAAAAGAAGACGTTTCCAAATATATTGCTTTGTTTATTTTTCCTTGTTGAGGAGATTTTATCAGCTTTTGAGTGCACTGAGGTTTCTGTAGGTTACCCATCTGCTCTTCCCTGCTCTCCCCTGCTCTTTGTCTTATCTGACAGCAGGGATGACGTCATCACACAGATCAGCGCACAGAACTGCTGGCACCTTGACAGTTTGAGTGTCCTCTGAACAAAGGAGACACTTTTGTTTACTTTAGAACTCTGATGCATCTCAGGACTTTAGATAAACATCTCCTGTTCTCATGTCAGAGTAATTAGCAGAGCTTTGAATACGGAATTGATATGCTGATTACTGCCCTAGAACCACGCACAGTCTGACCAGAAAGAGACTGGATGCATGAATGAAAACTGCTCTGTGAAACAGCATGGTGAGGCAACCCCTTTAAACTAGTAGTTTGCTATTTGTTATTTATTTCCAGCTTTAAATTTTGTATTAATCAAAATTGGTTTTCTCATGTTTTTAACCCTAACTTCTCTAAAGTATGTATCTCTTACAATTAAATTTTAAGTTACTTTAAAAAATATCTTATTTAGTATCTGTTGTCTTATTTTGAGTACATTGGGGCAGATTTATCAATACAGTCTATTCCTCGGACTGTGTAAACTTAGACTGGACAGTCTTAAATTGCGCCAGATTTATAACAGTATTGACAAATCTGGTGTCTTGTCTAAGTTTACACTTTCTTTTAGTTGGCTTACTTTATGCCACTAATTGTGGCAAAAGTTTGGCGCATTCTTTTTGGCACATGGGGTCATATGCTAAGTCATGTCCCTTTCCTACACAATCACAACCTTTTGTCAGACGAAGCGCAAAACTCTATAGATACTATCTAAAACATGTAATAAATGTGGTGTAAAACTTGTGCAAAAGTACTTTTGGCTCAATTGCCATAATAAATTTGTCCCACTTTCTCAGTCAGTGAGGTTGAGGGGTCTCTAAGTTGCTCAAACTTCAACTCCCTGATGTGTTTTTGTCCTGTAAAACAAAAAATACAATGGACACCCTTCAAGACTTCCTGAATTCAAAGTTAATTTTAAGTCGCACTACTTAAAGGAGCGTTCTCACCATGCTTTTTCACAGAACCTGCTCTTCCCCTCCAGCTTCAGACTCACACTTCCTGGATAGGTTGTGGATGGATCGACTGCAGTGATTGCTTTATCAGTTCTGCTATTTCTAGATGAGCCTGTTACATTGACATGAGTGCAGGAGGTTTGTAAACTGTAGTGAACAAGGCTACAGAGCTCTAAAGGACTAAAGTTTGTTAGTAACATAGATAGACAAGTTTCTGTGCTGGAAATCGCACTCAGCAGAACGTGACATCACCATGGTCATTACCATAGTCAGACAGATAGGATGGAGCAAGGAAAACAAAGAGAGGTTGTCTGTAACCTAGGGAAGTTTGTGTACACAAGCAGTAGATAAAATCTTCTCTGTCTCCTAAACAAAGCAAAATCAGAACAGTAATGTATTTGGTAATAGTCTTCACTTACCTTTACCTAAACTTTTAAAGGTAACCACTGTGGTGAGAAAACCCCTTTAAGATAAAACACATTTACCGTACATTCACATGGTGTAATTTTTCTGGATATTGCAGTGTCTGTTGGATTATATAATGATTATAGTGTGGACTCCAATCACAGAATGAGGGGAAAAACAGATTCTTTCTAGGTAGAGCGTTTTGGCACAAATTGGTTACTAGTGCAGACTAACAGGTGTATTCTTGTCTTTTTGAGTTGTGCTCAAATAGGTACAACACTGTGAAGTGCTTTATGCTCAGTTGACCAATAGATGTGGATTCTGAGCCTCAAGCAACAATGCCGGCATCAAAAACCATTTCAGAGGTCCCTAGGGTGTCTTCTATGGGTTCAAAAAAGAGGGATGGCAAATTTTAGCACTTTTATTTCAAAGCCTCAGTGATGCAAGGATGTCCACACCAAGATCTATCTAATGGATCATGTTACATGTGTTGACCCCAGATTGGGGACTTCATCAGGTACATTGGATGTTCCTGATGAAGACCACAGTTCAGGGTCAACATGCATTGTGTTTTGTAGAAAATAAAGCTATGAAAAGGGTGGACAGTTACTTCTTTACGAGTTTTCCACAGGTACTTAGCGTGAATAACATGGCAAGAGCCAGGACATGGATCAGCCCAGTTTCCATTGGAAAAATACATCATGTGAACATAACCGTGGGATCACAACACACTTGCAAGCTCCCACACTTTATCTTTCAGTTTGCTTGTAAAGCTTTTTTCCCTTTAGCTACAGTAGCTGCTGCAAATGATTCCTTTGGTTGTCATGAAGAACTTTCATAGATTCAAATACCGAATATCACAATATGCATACCCTAATGGGCTTGAATAATGGCGTTTATGTGGATGAACATGGATGTATTTGGTCATTTAAATCCTCCCAATGTCTCCATGACAACGCAGCATCTGTCAGAAACCAAAAGGGGGCATACTTTGATCAGAATACCACAGTACTTGAGCCTTAGGAGTTGGGCCTAGAAATTGAAATAACCATATCTCAGTGTAAAAGTTGATAAAGTATAGTTTTCACATTTTTTTGTCCTTCTAACCACTTTGAAGAAATTTGATATTACTCAGCAAAAGAGACTCACTATAATGAATATAAACCATGATTTTCTAACTAAGATTTTCAGTGAAACAAACTAACATTAATATCCAAATATTGTACTTGGAAAGGTTTAAATCTTGCTTTTTCCACAGCCCAAGGCAGGACTTTTCGATAAAGTTGTTAGCATTTTCAGCTACTGAAAAATCACAAATCACTGCCACATATAAATTTAAATTTATACCTGTAAAATATATCTAAAATGCCCTCTATCACATATCAAGTATATTAGACATGGTCAATAAAGTAGTAAGATCCTTCACCTATTGAAAAATCAGCCAAGAAAACTCTAAGGAGAGATTGTATGATCAATTCATTGAGATAGCTATATAAATATAAAAGGCTGGGATCCATGGCAAACTTTTACACATATGCTCAAAATTATTGAAAGAAAAACCCACAATGGTCACTGAAATATCTTAAAAATGACAAAGTTATAATAAATTTAATAAAATTCAACTAATGAAAATCAGACATTGCTTTTATACTGTGTTTCAACCAAATAATAACAAAAAAATAATGAAACTTGTTTGGACAAAAATATTGGTACAATTAACTTAATATATTGCTGTACAACCTTTTGAGGCAATCATTTCAAACAACAATTTCTGTAACTCTCTTTGAGACTTTTGCCCCTGTCCACAAGTATTTTGGCTCCTTGTGAACAAACTGCTCTAGCTGCCTCAGGTGTGAAGGTGCCTTCTCCAGACTCCCTGTTTCAGCTCCTTCTGCAGATGTTCAATAGAATTTAGATCAGGGCTCACAGATGCCACTTCGGAATGGTCTATTTCTTTGCTTTTAGCCATTCTTGGATATTTTTAGCTGTGCGTTTTGGGTCATTATCCTGTTGGAGCAAATTTACAAAAATGGGACACAAGGTCACAAGGTCATACTCACAGCTCAATGGGCATACATTGAACCATTCCCAGTAATTCCCAGTAGTAACAAGCCCCATTGCTACCTTGGAGAAACTTTCACACGTGCAGCTCAATAATTAATAATTGCTCACACACATATCTACTAGGGGGGCAGTGCTGAGCAAAGAGAAAAACACAAAAAACTGCACTTAGATAGATACCAGTTCACACCAGTTTGCAGAAAAGCCAAAATACAACTCAAGGGAGACTGCACAAATGCAAAACACTGATAAACTATACCCCATACTTACTATGTCTAAGTGGGGCCATAACCAGCTTTTTAATTGCATATTAATAAGGCTTATTAAGGGTGCCAGTTATACAGTGATATGTGCTGCATCATGTTGGCTCACAATCAATTTGTTTCTTCTCTATATGGCGTAGATTGTACTGATGACTGTTTTTAGACACAAATCATTTCTGTAGGGTTTTTTGCCTCAATGACTTTGGCTCCTTGCTTTTTGCCCCCCTGAATAAAGTTAGAACAGAAGCCCCCCAAATATAATTATAACAATTTGTGCCCCCTGAATATAATTTCACCACACACTGTCCCTCTGACTAAAATACTACCAGACACTGCCCCCTAGAAATAGTTCTGCCATGTACAGTGCCCTCCCAAAAATCTTTTTGTCACATATAGTGCCTCTTAAAATTAGTGCCAGATCTAGTGCCCTCTAAAAACATTACTGCCAGGTATAGTGCCCCAATTAAATACTACTGTTAGATATATCCCTTCTGACAATGTTTCTGAAAGATATAGTGCCCCAGAAAATATTTATGCCAAATATTTTGCTTCTGATAATATATTTCCCAAATACTTTAAATTGCCCTGGAAAACAAATATAGCCTCCTTAAGATAACTGAAAAATATAGGCACCTTGAAAATATTTCTGACTTCTAGAGTGCTTGATAATATTACTGCCTGATATAGTGCCCCTTTGCAATCCTTATTGCCCAGTAGCCCCTCATGACAAGATGAATGCACACATGAATGACACAGTTGAATGCAGGGATGGGGAAATCAATCTGCATCACACTTTTCTCTGGTTTTGAGAAACAGCTGTGTTTTAACAATCAGTCTGAGACAACCTGGGAGACCAAGCTGAATTCCACCCCTTCCATCTGCCCTAATGTATCTCATCTGCACTGGGTTTCCACTTATGTGATCTTTGTTGCATTAACCTATTCACAGCATTAACCTGAAAATTTTTTCGGTCCCTTACACGCAGGAGCATTAAGGCACCGGGCACAATTCTCCTGTTTTTTGATTATAGAGACAGCTGCAGTGTCAATGAGGAGGCAGCTAACTGTATAGAGTGTAATTATTCACGGTCCCTAATTCTGAGTGAGAGGCAGGAATGCAAGGTCCGTGAATACAGCCGTCCGGGGGCTGAACAGAATGTAAATTATTACAGCTAATTAAATGCAAGGAGGCGGGATCAGACTTTCCGACCAGCACTGGAGAAGTTTTTTTACAGAAACAGAAGATAAGGAATACTGTGAGAACAAGACAGCTTTGTTAATGACATCCAATTGCAAAGTTGCTTGTTTTCACTGTCCCCTTATTCTGAAGGCCATTTAATGAAATGATACAACCCCTTTAAGGTCTCACCGCAGCATTTCAGTTGGGTTAAGGTCTGGGCTTTACTTTAGCCATTGCAATATCTTGATTCTTTTATTTTTTAGCCATTCTGTTATACATATGCTGGTGTATTAGGGAACATTGTCCTGTTGCATGAAGTTTTGGCTGAGCTTTAGCTGTTAAACAGATGGCCTCACATTTCACTCTAGAATACATTGATATGCAGGGACATTCATGGACAACTCATGACTGCAAGGTCCCCAGGTCCTATGACTGTTAAACCTAAATCATCAGCCTTCGAGGATCGTGCTGGACACTAGGTATGAGGTATTTGTGTTGATATTTTGTGTTTGGATTTCACCAAACATCTCTACTCTCGTCTAATCCAGAGGACATTGTTGCAGAAGACTTGAGGTTTGTTCAAATGCAAGTTTGCAAAGTTAGACCATGCTGCTGCATTCTTTTTAAAAAGTAAAGTCTTTGTATTGGCTACCTTTCCAAGCAAGCCACAGTTGTTCAATCTTTTTTTTTTTTTATTCTACAGTCAGAAACTTGAATTATTAAAATGGTAATCAAGGCCTGCAGAGTCTAAGATTTAACTTTTGTTTTTTTTTGCAATTACTCTGATCCTGGAGGTAATTTGCCTAGACGCCACTCCTAGGAAGACTGTCATCTGTCCTGTTTTTCAATTGTGAATAATCTTTCTCATTGTAGAATGATAGATCAAATTGTTTGGAAATGGTCTGATAACTCTTCCCAAAATTATGTACAGCAACAATTGCTCTCTAAGATGATTGCAGATGTCTTTCCTCCCTTCTGGCATTGCGCTACCACGTCTGAATGCTCCAGACTAAAAAACTGATAAAACTTGTGCTTCTATAGTAGTGGTCACACTTGCTGATGATCGATTAATCAAGGGCATTTGATTGGCAACACCTGGCTACTACTTACCCCTTTTAAGGAGTTTTCTCACTAAAAGGATTAGCATTCAGCATAAAGGGACAGTTAAATGAAGACTTTTTCTAAATACATTGCTAAATAGATTTTACGTTAGTCATGAGATAAAAGCGTTTTTCATGTGGTCTGAAATGCACACAGATTTCTATGGTTGCCTGCATACCAGACGGATGTCTGTTATCTGATTAGCTAAGAGCAGGGATGTCTATTTTCTGATTAACTGAGAACAGGGAGTGAGGTCTCCCCACTGATAAACTGAAGCAAACTAATTATATCCAAGAAGATTAGCTTCACTAAACTAAAGGTAAATGTGCTGTAAGGACTGAGAAGCATGGCTTTATCTGTAATCTTGTTAGAGATAACACTCTCCTATACTGTCAGAGTAACAGCTCCCTAGAAGTTGTATATGCTAATCACTGCTGTAGCACTACACACAGCCTGAGGAGACAGAGTAAGTCCAAAACTGCTAAAACTCTGTGAAAAAGCTTAGTGAGAAAACCCCTTTAATTCATATGAAAGTAGTATTGGTGTACTTAATTTTTCACATACTGCTTCGGTATTTTGGCCCAGTTTTTGTTACATAAATTATGACATGGTATAATTTAACGTGTTGCTGTTCATCTGATGTTGTATTTAACTAATTTTAAGGCCTTCAAAAAACCAAATGATTTTTATTTACAGTATGTCCTGACATAAAACCATATAATTCAAAAAGAGTGTGCTTTCTGTAAGTTTCTAGGAGGAATAACAGAACCAATGTAAGTTCCCAAAAAAGGTTTTGTTTGTAATTTCACAGGCAAAGTGGTAAAAAAAAAATTAAGTCTTTTTTTTCTTTCGTAATAGCAAAAAGTACCACTGTGTTACTGTTCGATTACAGTCATTATTATGTAAAAGCTATATAATTTTAGGTTCGTCATGAATGGCATTAACATTTGCTTTTAGTGTTTTTTTTTTTGTTATTTTCTTTTGTCTTTTCACTCATTTATTTTTTTGATTAACAAATAAAACTTTATTTGGAGGATCAGCAATAGGTACACTTTAACAGACAAAGTGTTTTACAGCCGTCTTCAAAACAATTATCATACAGTGCATATTTTTGGTAAAAGACTATTGGCAGTAACCATGCAATTATAAAAGACCGAAACCTAGGTGTTAGTACAGAATAAAACCCTCATAACCCTGCAAAAGGCAGGGAACCACTAACAAAAGGGTAAAGTGTTTACACAACATATTTCTATTTGTCTCAGTTGTTCAATTGAGCCAAATTAGCCCAACAGAATGGCGGGGAAAAACTAAAAAGTATGTATATATAATAACCTTGTACAATTTTACTCAAAAATGAAAGAAAAAAAAAACGTATAAGGGCAACGCCCAGGACTACCACACCCTAAGGGCTCTCACTCTGTATTCCAGTGCCCTTAAGGGACCAACCGTGCCAGGGGGAGCTCAGCCAAACCGTCCCCAAATCTTATCAAATTTACCTAATTTTGTTTCTATGCTTAAACAACCACTTCTGATGCGGGAGCATGCCGTTTATCAATCCCATCCATTCAGCCAACAACGGGGATCTAGTGGCCAACCACGTCTGCGCAATAGCCATCCTTTGCATAGTAAAGGACTTCTGTCGCAAAGATATACACTGAACGAGAAACCCAAGCTGTCAGGCTCAGGTCCAAACAGAATACTAATGGGGTAAGAGGGACTGGGCACCCCATCCTGTCATTTAGAAACATGAATGACCTGGACCAAAAAACCCAGCACCTTCGGCAGGACCATAAACAGGTGCAGAAAGGTCCCCGAGGTTTTAAACGCACTTGGGGCATTCATCCGCATACCGGGTCGGAACCTACTTAGTCTAGATGTGGTATAATAAGATCTATGCAAAATGAATAGTTGCGTCATTCTATCATTAAGATTAGAAGAAGCCAAACTAGGTGAGGATACACATGTCTCCCATTGCTCATCCGTCATCGGGCCCAGGTCCGTCCCACCTTCCTCGGAGGCCCACCAAACGACCCTCCCTACTCTGCGAGGAAAGAAGAGCATAGAAATGAGAAATCACATGGGCGGTCGGGGGGAGAAAAGCAACCGAGGGAAGGGAAATTTGTTAAACACTACCTCAGTATGACCCAATTGGAAGGTAACTGCATGTTTCACCCTAAGATAAGTAAACAATTGAGATGAGGGAAGGCCGAATTCCGCCTGCAATTCTGGGAATGGTCTGATCCCTGAAGTAGAGCAAATGTGGGAGATATACCACACCCCCCAGGCACCCCAATTGACCTCACAGGAATTTGCTGAGCAGCTCTGGAAATAGTTTACAATGCCATATTGGAGAAAATAAATCGATACCCTCAGAGTAGTATAAAGAGCGCACCTTCTGCCACACCAAAAGGGCTCGTCTCAAGATAGGTCGCGTAGCCTACCCTTTGCATAAGCCGTACCACAGAAAAGGAGCTGCAGGGGATGTAGGTACCCCCGGCTAAATGGGGACACAATCAGGGTTTGTACCCTAAGCTGCTCCTCAGACCCCCACCTGGTCAGATGCAACAATTGACCTGCCAATATAGTATAGGTTAATTCCGGAAGAGCTGCCCCCCCTTCATCCCAAGGGGCCGTTAGACAGTCTGCCGCCACTCGATGTCTGCGTCCCTGCCATATAAATGAGAGCACTAAACCCCGGAGGCGACGGATCAGGCTGCAAGGGAGGTACACTGGGGCCTGTTGGAGAACATAGAGTATTTTGAGTAGGAGTGTCATCTTGACCAAAACTAATAAAGCGCCGCTGTAGAAAGACTTAATTTGTTCCAATTATTGATTTTGTTTTGCAAAAACATGCAGAGGGGGGTAACATTTAGGATCTCGAACTCCTGAACCGATCTGGATACTTGTAAACCCCAGATAGGTAATGGAGGAGGCCCAAACTAACGGAGAGGCAACAGCAAACTGCCGTAGGGACGGAGGGTCAATTGGCAGAATTTTAGATTTCTCCCAAATTTATCGAGAAACCCGAGAAGGACCCAACTCCCTAATGATCCCAAAAGGGGGAACCCCGGGAATCCTGCGGGTCAGATAGATATAACAGAGTATCGTCAGTGTATAGGCTAATTTTTTCAGATAGAAGAAGCAGACAGGCCTCTAATACGAGCATCTGATCGTACCTCGACTGCCAGGGGCTCCACTGCTAGTGCGAAAAGCAGGGGGAAATGGGGCAATCCCTGCCTCGTCCACGATGCAAATTTTAAAAGGATCTGGAGACCCCGCCATTAACGGGCTACCCTGGAAATGGGGTCCATGTAGAGCAACCGCACCCAATTTATAAAGGAGGGCCAAAACCGAATTGCTCCAATGTGACAAAGAGATAGGACCATTCATTAGTCGAAGGGTTTGGCCGCGTCAAGAGAGACTACTATTCTAGAGCCCACATGATCGTGAGTAGCTTGTAAATTAGTGAATAATCGTCTCAAATTTAGCGCTGTCGACTTCCCGGGGATTAAAACCCGTTTGGTCCGCGTGCACAATTGATAGGATGACCTTATTCAGCCTCCTAGCAAGTAATTTGGCCAGGATTTTTATGTCAGACTGGAGCAAAGATATGGGGTGGTATGATTCGCAAAGTGTAGGGTCCTTACCAGGTTTAGGGAGCACTACAATGATGGCCTCGTACATTGAGGGGGGAGATTCAAGTCTCGCATAGCAGCCTGGTATACTTCCAATAGCTGAGGGACAATAAATCCCTCATATTCCCTGTAGAATTCGATCGGGAGCCCTCACTACCTGGATTTTTGTAGGTTGGAAAGAATGAATGGAGTCAATTATTTCTTGTTCAGTAATGTGGCTATCTAAGAACCCTCTATCCTCAGCCGATAGGGTAGGAAGGGGTAGTGCGGACAGGTAGTCCCTAATCTCAGGAGTCGAAACAGTGATTTTAGAGGCATTACAGGTTAGATAGTAAGAGCGAAACTGCTCAAGTATAGCTAGGGGGTCACGGGTACAGGACCCATCGAGAGATATCAGCTCCGGAATCACCGGAGGTTCAGAGGTACCCCGCGCCAGGCACGCCAGAAGCTTGCCACATTTTTCCCCATGCTCAAAGTAGGACTGCCGGCTAAAAAAAGCTTTTTTCTGAGCCTTTGAAAGTAAGCAGGTCTGGTACAGTCTGGTCCGACACAGCCATTCGGCTCATTCTCACTAGAAGGGTCTCGGTATAGCGCAGTTTTCCCCCTCCGCACCTCCCTAGCAAGCTGAAGCTCTCTGTGCGCCAGGCCCTTCTTAAGGTCGCTAATGGCAGATGTCAGGATACCCCTTGCGTACGCCTTAAAGGCATCCCATGTCAACGCCACCGATGCCGACCCCGCATTTTCCAGGGAAAAAAGTGCGCCACTTTTTCGAGGAAGTACGGGGTGGGAGGCAAAATTTGCCCAAACCCGAAAAGGGTTCAAGCGCCACCTAGTTGGGAGGCATGTTATCCAATTTAAGAGACAGCATACCTGGAGCATGATCCGATACAGATCTAGCAAGATAAATTTTACTGACACAAAAAAAGTGGAAGCAGAGATTGGGGATCAACATAAGATCAATACGCGATAAGGCGTTGAATTGCGTGGTAAAACAGGAATATTGACGGGGTTGTAGGGTTTCTAGAACGCCAGGCATCGGTGATTCCGAAGTCTACCAGTAATGAGTGCAGGGAAGAAGGGTGCAGGTCCCAGGGGCCTATATAGGAGGGGTCAAAACGGTCTAGATGCCTATCCCAAGTGCAATTAAAGTCCCCAAGCCAAATACTTGGCATGGAGGGGTATGAGGCAAGGACCTCCAAAATCTCCCTAATCACCACCGAGGAATATGGAGGCGGAACATATACGCCAATTATAATGAATGGGACATGAAATAGAGAGCATATCAGTACAATATACCTCCCCTGGTCATCCACTACAGCCCTAGTGAGGCTAAACCGAACTGTACGACTGATGAAAATAGAGACTCTGCTGGCACAGTTTGTGAATGTCGAATGATAGGACCAGCCTACCCAAAGACGACCCAGTAGTGGTAGTTTAGCCGGTATCATGTGTGTCTCCTGGAGGCATGCAATATCACATCTACGTGATCTTAGATACTTGAAGACTAGGGCCCTCTTAATGCGGTCGTTTAACCCACGGACGTTCCATGTCAGTAGCGAAACTACGTTATTCGCCATATTAACAATTGGAAAAGGAGGAATCCACAAGGTGCTCGAGTTCTGTGTACAAGGAGTAAAATTATCACCCACACCCCATAGTATGGAGCTGGTAGAACAACTGAAGAGTAAATTACTTGAAAGCGAAACGCACAAGCAAAAACCCCAACCAACCCCATATCCCACCCTACTTCGTTGCCATAGAAACGAAGCATTGGATCCCCGAACAGCCCCAAATAACAAGTAAGAAAATAAGCGGTTAGCTTTAAATACAAGTAGAAAGGCCTACCAAAAACAGCCAGGAAATCCCCTGAGTCCCGCATCAGCGGGCGAGTATTCACTCATTTATTTTAAACATCGTGCAACCCATAAGTATAAAAAACAAACTTCTGGAGGGTATGTTTTTATATAAAAAAAATTATTTTCTGTTTCACTTGAAACTGGGACTGATATATTAGTTCCAGTTACAAGGGGAATACAGCCCCCAGAAGTCACTGCAAAGCTCATTTGGGTCTGCTTAAATCCAATAGCTCCTGAAGTTAGCTGGCTGCGATGATCACATGAATGGATCACAGGAATGGAAGCAGGGTGCCCAAAGGCAATCCACTGAGCTGTATAGACAGCAATTATTGAGCATCACATATTCTGTGGTCAAGAAGGCAGGGACCATGACAAACCATTCCTACCTTTTCCATGCAGAGTCCAGCTGTCGCTGATAGTCAGCTCTCCACACCTGCAGCTACACTCTGTAAGGGTATGTTACACGGTGCTGTAGCAATCGGATGTAAAACAGATCCAACACGTACCCAAACATGCAGCTCCATGTTTGGATGCGTGTTGGATGCAGCAGGATTGCACCCTATAGTTTATTATAGGGCTCCTGCTGTGTCTTTTGGACCAAGAATTGACATGTCAATTCTTGGGACAGATCCGAAAGACGGATCTGAAAGACGCAGTGAGACACGTATCAGCGATCACTCGTGTGAACGCCGATGCGTGTTTCTAATAAAAAGCAATGTAAAATCACGCTGCTAATTATTTGATACGTGTTGAGGTCCATTTAGGGTCTGATAGATGGATCCAAACACGTATTGAAAAGCTTATGTTAGGGTGCTTTCACACAGTGCGGTTTTGATGCGTTTTTTTTGGATGCGTTTTTTGTGCAACGATGTAAAGCATTAATTGTTGTGCCTTCCTGCACAAAAAACGCATCCAAAAAAAGCATCAAAAACGCACCAAAACCGCACCGCGTGAAAGCACCCTTACACGGAATAAAACACGCTGTGTGAACATACCCAAAGGAAGTTCTGGAATGTCCTTGCAGAGTCACTTGTGGACTGGTTGGATGTTTTAAGTTGTTGGCAATCTGTAAATGGTTAAGAAAAAGGTGAAAAATAAACGAAAGTGAGAAAGAAGAACAAGGGAATAGGGAAGCAGCACTAAAGGAGTGTTTGGAAGGATCCAAAAGCCATTTACTTATCTGTTCACAAATATATTGATGTGGTAATACATAAAACAAATAATTAACATATTCCTCACCTAAATGGTCATGTTAACAGGGGTTAGGATTGTGAGTGTTGATGATAAAATATCTTCTTCAACAGACAAATCATGTACTTGTTAATATATAAACCTTTTAAATAATTAGTTCGAATGAAGGTAAAATCAATTTTTATAACACTCCTTGTGGCGTTCATACACAAATAGTTTATCTAACATATATTTTTCTGATTACTTGTTAACAAAATGGAACAATGAGCATTTACATGTAATATGTAGAGTCAAAATAATAAGTTTCCTTGTAGTTGACTTATTAAGTGCCCTAGTCTTATGTTTAACTGGCATCACATTTTTGTGTTTGGTTATGCCAGTGTTTGTGGATTGATCCCGATTATAAATAGTATAAAAATACATTTAAAATAAATTTTTTAAAAAATGGTTCAATTAACTAATAGGGTATGTGCAGATGGCGTTGTCACGGGTGCATCCGCTCCTCGGCCCGCGGGCGCACCCGTGTCTGCCCTCCCGGGTGTGTGCTGGGCCCGGGGCGCGACGCTGTCCTAGAGGAGTGGCGGCATCTCTTGGAGGGAGCTCGACATAAGTTTGACGTCTTTACAGACCACAAGAATCTGCAATACCTGCAGACAGCTCAGCGCCTAAATCCTCGCCAGGCCCGGTGGTCTCTTTTTTTTTTCTCGTTTTTGATTTTAAGATACACTTCCGTCCGGCCGAGAAAATGTCAAGGCGATGCTCTCTCCCGTGCCTCTGACATTACCGGAGAGGAACCAGTATCTCAGCGCATCATTGCTCCTGAACGACTGGTCCACATGGCTCCTGTGGATCTCCGTAGCGTTCCTCTGGGCAGAACCTATGTGCGCCCCGCACTCAGGAAGAGAATTCTGGGTTTGGGGGGGCATAGCTCTCTTCTGGCCGGTCATCCCGGGGTACAAAAAACCTATGCCCTCATTCTCGCGAAACTACTGGTGGCCAACTCTGCTCCAAGATGTCAAGGACTTTGTTCTTTCCTGTACCACTTGTTCCCGAAACAAGGTTCCACGCCATAGGCCAACAGGTCTCCTTAGTCCCTCCTGCCTGTTCCGGAGGCTCCATGGACACACATAGGCATGGACTTCATCACGGAACCTTCCCCTTCCTCGGGAAACTCCGTCATCTGGGTGGTCACTGACCGATTTTCAAAAATGTCCCACTTTGGCCGCTGCCTGGCCTCCCTTCAGCTCCCCAATTGGCGGGCTATTTTTTCCAGCACATTTTTCGCCCTCCATGGTTTACCATCCCACATCGTCTCCGATCGTGGCGTCCAATTTGTCTCTAAATTCTGGCGTGCCCTGTGTTCCCATTGCAAATAAGCTGGTTTTTCCTCGATATATCAACAAAAAAAACGGGCGGGTTTTGGGAGGGTAAAACCAGATCTTGGGGGAGTTCTCGCATTTTGTTTTCCGGACGTCAGGACAACTGGCCAAAATTGCTTTCTTGGGGCCCCGAGTTCTCGTATAATCACCGGACTCCGACTCAATGGCCGCTCCCCAATTTTTTGGGGGTCTATGGGCGTCCCCCGCCCCCCCTCCTCTTGGCTTCTGCCCCCCCAGGTCCCCGCGTGGAAAACCCGGGTTTCAAGATATCAGTGTCATCTGGCGGAGCCCGACAAGCCTTACCCCAGGTTTACACGCATTAAAACCCAAGCGAAAGAAGAGAAGCCCTTTCCCCAAGTTCCTCCCGGGGATAAAGTGTGGCTCTTTTCTGATACATACACCAAGATCCCTGTTTTTAAACGGGTCCCGGTTTCGGGGACCTTTCAGAGTACGCGACAACTAAACCCGGGTGTCCTAAAAACTTGCTGCCCCCGCTCTCCGGGGTTCCTAAGATTTCATGCTCCCTCCTAAACCCTTGGCCTGACCTTTTTTCCCCCCAAGGGGAGCGCTGCCCGTTCCGGTTTAGAATCCCCTGATGTCTTTAAAGTGAAGGACATCTTAGATATGAAGACCATCAGGGGTAAGCGTTTTTTTGTAGATTGGGGAGCTTCGGCCCCAAAGAGAGGTCCTGGGAACCGGAGTCCAATACCCTAAAACCGAGACCTGACCCGCAGTTTCCTTGGGCCCTAAGAAGAGGGGGGAGACCAAAAGGGGGGGGGTACTGTAAAGGGTGCCTCCGCGCCTAAAAATTTACTTTCTGAGGCTGCCCCCCAACCTAAAGCCACGCATCTGCTCCCCACTGCCCCTTCAACCACCCCCCAAATTTTTCCACCGACTGATTTTGCCACCCCCTTTCCCCCCCATTTTTTCACGGGGGCCATTTTAAAGCCTTCTGATGCGGGCTCCCCACCTCACCACTCAGGTCTCCTCTTGCTGCTGCTGTCACCTACAGGCTTTGTCCCCAGGGTCACTCTCGGGCTTGATGCTGCTGCTGCCACCCCCTCCTTATTTTTGTCCCCTTACTGCCCCCCAACCTAAAAAATTATGTAAATTTTTTATCCCATTCCCCCGGCCTGTTGCTGTTGCACTGCTGTTACTGCCGCCCCCCAATCAAAACGGGTGTAATTTTGCCAATCTGGGGGCCCTATTCATCCCTGCTCCCAAACCCTCACAACTGTCATTGTGCCACCCCCTGAAAAACTACTCAGGGGTGCTGTCAACTGACCACACTCTCTCATTTTCCCCACCCTGTGGTTTCCTAATGCTTTTCCCTTTTCATCCCCCCAATCTATGACTTTCCCCAAAATTTTTTTTGGTTTTCCCCTTCCTTTAATCTGTGAGAAGGAAAAAAAGGGGAAAAAATAAAACTGATTGTGCCCTTCGGGGGAAGCCAAAAGGGCCCAGTGGGGAACCCCTGACCTTTGTTTGCATGGGATTGTCGGGATGTTTAAGGTACCCAAAAAGCGGGATTTGGGATACAAAAAAAGGGGGGGGGGGGGGAAAAAAAATGCAAATTTTCCCAAAACCCCCTTGTTTTATTTTTTTTTTGAATAAACCCCTGTTTTTTTTTTGGTTTAGAAATTTACTGTGGATTTTTGGACTGACTGAAAGGGGAAACACTAAAAAGGAAATAAAAGGGGAAGGGCAAAATGATCATTTGTGTCAATGAAAAAATTAGGGCCTGCCCCCTTTCCCCAAACTCTTTTGGGAGGGGGGGGGGGGGGGGGTCTTACATGTACCCAGCATTTAACAAAATTCCCCACAAAAAGTAAAAAAATTAACTCTTTCCCACAGAAAAAGCAATATCCCTACAGACTAAACTGGAGGGTTTTTCAGATGTGTGGGGGGGACCCAATGCAAACAATGGTTTTGACACGATTTCCCCCCAAAAAAGTAAAAAAATTTAAAACTCTTCCCAAAGGGGGGGAAAAAAAATTAATAAAATTTTAAAAAAAATTTTTTTAAAAAGGGGGAGGGTTATTTTTTTCAAAAATTGTGTATTTGAAAGGTATTTCCCCAACCATTTAACTCTAAAAGGTTTTTTTTGAACAGAGTACAATCTAGTGAAACCCTACATAGAGTGCTTTTGATATGAGAAAAACAGTGAAAAAGGGCAAAAATTTAACAGGGCTCCCCCTATTTATAGGGCTGTGACATCACAAAAAGTGGTTTGGGTGCTGTTTGGGCCCTTCATGCCCCAGCACATTCTTTGAGGATGTTCTTTTTTTCCCTCCCATAGTTCTTTGCCCCTGCCCACGCCATTGCTCGGCCGGCCCAAATTTAGATTTAAAACCCAAAATCGCCGGGAAATTTCAGCTTCTTTTAAAAATCGATTCGCCCCTTTCTCTAGTAATAATACATTTACTGAAAATCAATTTAAGGGAAAAATAAACCATTTTTTTTGGTTGTGTTTAAACCCAAAAAAAATGTTAAAAGAAAAAAAACTAATTTTAAGGCCTTGGCCCAAAATGAGGGTTCCCCTTGAAATTAATATTTTGCTGAAAACAAACAATTTCTTTAAATTTCTAAATGAGACTTCTGAAAAATTCCCCCACTGGTTTTTTTGGGCCCCACTTCCTTTTGGGAAGCAAACTGCCCCCGCTGTCCCGGGCTTAAAGGGGCCTTCTTCGCCCTAAAATGTTTCGGCTCCTTCCACAAATTTTCAATAGGTTTAGTTTCCAGGGATCAAAGAACCCCACTTCAGAATAGTTCAAAACACGGCAGAGTTAGAAGAAAATGGGAAAAGCACTCACCAGTTGCAAAAAAAAATTTTTTTAAATTCAAAACGAGCAGCAAAGATCACGGAGGGGGCGGGGCTAAAAGAACGACGACGACCATTTTCCCCGCTATGCAGGCTTTGTCAAGGTTTTGAAACGGAAGTGACGACAGCTTTTGCCCTTATAACCACCCCCTTTCCCGGATAAAACCCGGCAAAAAATGTAACAATTAAAACAGTGCACAGAAAACTTTACAGATAAAAAACCTATATAAGAATTCTCCAAAGAAAAAACCGTAGTTTCGTTTCTATCTTTTAAATCCTGGGCCCCCCCAAGGGGCCTTGGGGGGCCCCAAAACCCAAAGCCCCCTCACATTGCAAAAATTTTTGAAAGTTTTTTAATCCCCCCCTGCATGCACGATTCTCGGTAGGGCCTGAAAAATGAAACCTTTGAGGGGTAATTATTATAAAGTTTTCCACTCTTAGGGGTGCTAAAAATTAGGAGCTCCT
Source organism: Phyllomedusa bahiana (assembly GCA_025379985.1). Lineage (NCBI taxonomy): Eukaryota > Metazoa > Chordata > Amphibia > Anura > Hylidae > Phyllomedusa > Phyllomedusa bahiana. The sequence goes on from JAODAL010013253.1 coordinate 31,143, forward strand.
TTTTGTGTTCTGAGTGAAAAGAGATTTTCTCTAATTCTCACAAACAGGGGGAACGGATTTTTTTTCCCAAATGTAAAAAAATAAATCCCCCCCCCCCCCAAAAAGGACACCAAGATTACGATAAAAAAAATTTTAAAACGACATGTTTTTAAGTCCCTAAATTCATGTATGACACCCCATGACTACCTTGCCTGTCACCATTTTTATCACAAAATTTGAACACATGCCACATTTATGATTGACTTGTGGACTAAGTCCTGCAAACCCAATTTTTTTCCCTTTGTTATTTCTCATTTTTCCCTTTGTACAGTTCACCCCCCTCAACTTATGGCATCTACAAAATTGCACAATGGGTAATTCTCTTGTTTTTGATTGTAAATTTTTTTCCACAACATTTGTCAAAATTATCCCCCAGTTCTTTTTTATGACACTCCTTATCTAAACCCCATATTACTGTTTTCCAAACAAAAGACAGATCTTTCTTTCCCTCCGTCTACCCCTTCTTTTAAAACCCCAAATCTCGTGTCTGCCCTTGATTTTTTTAAATTTTAAAAGTTGATGCTTTAGATATAAGATCTTCACTGTAACCTCTCCTCTCATTTTTTCTGAAAATTTCCCATCGATTGTTCTAAAAAATCATGGGTATTAAACTGTTTTTTTCCGTCTCGTCTCAGATATGCCCATTTGGTACAAACCTTTTAAACATGCTCAGGGTGGAAAGCTATTAAAATGCAGAAAGGCCTTTCACTGCCTTTTGGTTTTCGATGCCCCCTTGTAACTAAACTCTCTTTTTCCCAATTCTTATCTCAATGTCTAGGAAGAAAAACTGCCTTAAATCTCCAAATGGGGGGAAAACCTCCATTTAACATCATTAATCTTTGGATTTATGCAAAAAACTCTTTAAACTCTGACTCCTGACCAAAACCAAATATTATGAGGAAATCAGGGGATAAATCGGGTCCGGACATATGAATTTGTTTTTGGAAAGGGGTTCTTAAAAATTGTATACATAATTCTCCTCCCAAAAAACCCCCAAAAAAAAAATTGGCAAGGGGGGGGTTTGAAACCCTGGGAAACCCTTTCACATTGCGGTTTTTCTGCGGGATACCCCCAAACCTCCTCAAAAATTGGGAAAAGGGATTATGACTCAATACAAAATTTTAAAGATTTCACAAAAAAAACGAAAACCCGCTCTAAATTTCTATTTTGGGCCTAAACCAAAGAAATGACCTGGGGGCCTTTTTTTTTCCATCATTATGTCCAAAAATTTTTTTATAAAGGGGTGGCAATATCAATTGTTGCCAGTTTAAAATCTGGGGGGCACTGGGAAAAAATTTGGGCAAAATTTTGGTAATAGTTTTTGGTATCTAACAGAAAGAAGATTGGGAAATGATTCAGAATTGGACGTAATAAAACCCTCCAAATTTTGAGACAAAAGGGTTTTGTTATTTTAAACCTTCTACCCGCCACAATAGGGGCCCTTGGGGGGTTTTTGTTTAACCCACTTATTATTTTTGGCAGGAAGTACCAATTGGGCTTTGATGGAATAGAAGGTAATAACCTTAAAGGCCAACTTATTAGACAGAAAACCTATCTCTTTCCCTTTCTTTTTAATAAAGAAACTTAAAATTTCACTATAGCCCCAACTAGGGTCACTTTTAATTTCTCTTTGGGTCACCTTTCAAATTTTTTTGCCTTTAATGCTTCCGCCCATAATATTAACCCGGGCCAAACAACACTATGGGTTACCCCCCTTTTTCAGCTGGCTTAAATATCACATGGGCCCTTGGGCCTTTTTTGTTCTTTAAAGGGCCTTTTCTTTCCTCCCTGGGCAATTTTATGAAAAATTTCCCGGGGAAAAACAAAGCTTTTAAAATCTTTAAGAATGCCCCTTGAAAATTTAAAAAAGAGCCGAACCCGGGGGGCCCAAAAAAGGGGAAAAAAAGTACTTTTGGTACCTTTCCCCTTTTTAAACTCTCCCTAAGAAAAATTTTTGAAAGTTTTCTTCCTGTGAAATTTCCCCTCTAAAACGAGGAGGGTTAATAGTTTTCCCCCAAAAACTTCAAAATTTCCCCAATGCTTTCATTTTCACCCCGGGCAAAAGACTAAGTTTTTTCTAAACCCTAGTATTCATTTTTCCTCCCAAGGGGAGTGGGGTCACTTTCCTTCGATCTTTAAAAATTTTAAACTAAATTAAATTTCCTAAGTATTTAAATTAGATCTATCTCCCCAAAATTTTCATTTTATCCCAATTTGTTAGGCAAGCAAAAACTTTTAAACCTCTCTCTAACAAAAGTATAGGGGAGCCGGGGCTAAACTCATGACATTTAAATGTAATATTGGGAAAACCCCACCCCTGGAACTGTGGGGCTCCTGAGGTCACCCCTCTCTACTGTTTCCAAGAGACGGGGGTTTGCCTTTTTGAAACCCCCCTCCCCTTGGTGGGAGGGTTCTTTTTTTTTTCCCTTTCGCCCCCCCCCCGGGGGAATTTTTTTTGCCTAAAGGGGGCCAAACCCAAACCTGGAGCCACCAACCTCTTCCCGCTCTCTAATTAAATTGTCCTCTGTGGGGCTTGAATCGGAACCAAATTCTGGGCGCCAGTATTTCCCTTCCCTTTTTTTATTGCCCCTCTTCCTTTTTGATATTTTTTTCGGTTTTTCGACGGAAAAGTTTTTCTGAATTTCCTTCCAACCAAAAACCCTTTGTCCTGGTTTTAAAATTCCCAAATTTTGTCCCGTAAAAAAAATTTTTCCCCCTTTTTTTTTTTTTGATTTTTATTCTGTACTGGGAAAAAAGACGTTTTCCAGTTTTCTCAGGAATACTTTCCCTGTTTGGTCTGGTTTAGTCTCGATTGTAAATTTTACTTTCGCTGACACTAGGTCTTTTTTGTCTGTGACATGTTCAGCCTGGCCCCCCCAATTTTCCCCCAGCACCCAGGGGAAGGCCCGTTTTTGGGGAGTGGTTTTACAAACTCCCCTTTACCATTTGGCCACAAAGTCCCGGGGTTTCTTTTTATTGCGTAATCTCCTTGTATACCCGTAAACCCCTCAGTGATCGCTTCGATTCCACATATGACTGTAAAGTACTATATGTCCAAAACAGCCGTACCTCTTTTTCAGCTAGTTTCAGAACACGGTTCTCCAATAGCTTAGTGCTCAAGATCTTAATCTCCTCTTGGTTATTGCACTGTGAAAAAAAGCCATCCACATCCTCTTGACCTGCTGCTAAAGGATTGAAGGATACATCCATTTCCATGTCATCTACTTGAGTAGTTGCGGGATCCATACTGACACACTCCTGTGCAACAGTCCAAAGTCACTGTATCTTTAAATAGCCACACAAACAAAGATGCAAGACTGGCACCAGCTCCATTCCCCTTATCTTACTCTGAAATGAGGTTGATCCATTCAGCTCCTGAGTATGCTCGGCGGTGCTCAGCCAGAAGGTACAAGCTGTAAACCAACGGCAGTGAATGCCTTACTACATTTTAATAGCTTTCACCCTGAGCATGTTAAACGTTCGCTACCATATGGGCAGTTTCTGAGACTGAGACGAAACAGTGAATACCATGATTTTTTAGAACAAGCGATGGAATTATCAGAAAGACTGAGAGAGAGAGGTTACAGTGAAGATCTTATATCTAATGCATTAACTAAAGTAATAAATCAAGACAGACACGAGATGGTGTTTAAGAGAAGGGATAGACGGAGGAATGAAAGATCTGTCTTTTCGTTTGAATACAGTAATATGGCTGATGAGATAAGGAGTGTCATAAGAAAGAACTGGTATATTTTGACAAGTGATGTGGATTTACAATCAAAAACTAGAGAATTACCGATTGTAGCATTTCGTAGATGCCATAGTTTGAGGGATGAACTAGTACATGGAAGAATGAGAAATAACGAAAAGAATTGGTTAGCAGGACTTAGTCCACAAGGCAATCATAAATGTGGCATGTGTTCATTCTGTGATAAGATGGTGACAGGCAAGGTAGTCAGGATGGGAGGTATAATACATGAAGTTAGGGACTTAATAACATATCGTACAAAATTTGTTGTATACGTAATCTGGTGTCCTTGTGGATATTTCTACATTGGAAAAACAATCCGTCCTCTGTTTGTGAGAATTAGAGAGCATCTCTATTCACTCGGAACACAAAAAGGAGCTCCTAGATTTTTAGCACATATGAGTGAAGCTCATAATAATGACCCCTCTATGGTTTCATTTGCAGGCATACAGAGAATCGTGAATGCAGGAGGTGGAGTTAATAAACATACTAAACTTTTGCAATGTGAGGCGCAGTGGATTCTGCGCATGGAGGCCCTTGGGGTCCTAGGATTAAATGATAGAAACGATCTATCTTCTTTCTTGTGAGAGATTCTTATGTACGTTGTATCTCTATGTTTCTGTGCACTGTGTAATTGTTACATTTTAGCCGGTTGTATCTGGCAAGGAGGTGGTTATAAGACACGCTGTCGTCACTTCCGTGCAAGCCTTGACAAAGCGCTGCATAGCGCGAAACGGTCGTCGGCGTTCTTGTAGCCACCCATCCGTGATCTTATGCTGCTCGTTTTGGATTAAAAGAAGTTTTTTATGCAACTGGTGAGTGCCGCTATTACTTCTATTTTCTGCCGTGGTTTACAGCTTGTACCTTCTGACTGAGCACCGCCGAGCATACTCAGGAGCTGAATGGATCATCCTCATTTCAGAGTAAGATAAGGGGAATGGAGCTGGACACGTAACTCACTGGTGCCGGTCTTGCATCTTTGTTTGTGTGGCTATTTTCAGAATAGTTCAATGCTTTGCTCTCAGCCAAAATGTTTTTAGCTGGGTTTTTTCACTCATTTTCCTGTTAAAGGACCTATAATGTCTTGATAGTCTGGAAACTAAATTGTACTCTACACAGATTCAAGAAAACTTGTGCCAGATGCAGCAAAGCAGCCCTAAAACATATCTGATCATCTTCCAGGTTTCACAGTAGGTACAATGCTCTTTTCATTGTATGCTTCATTTTTGCATCAATGAACATAGAGCTGTTGTGACTTGCCAAAAAGCTCCAGTTCTGCCTCATCTCTACAAAGGATATTCTCCCAGAGGCTTTGTGGCTTGTCAGTGTGCATCTTGGCAAATTCAAGTCTGGCTTTTTTATGATTTGCTGTGAACAGTGGTTTCCTCTTCAATCGTCTTTCATTAATTTTACTTTAGCAAAGACAGTGACAAATTGTGTGATCTGACACTTATGTATCTTGACCTTGGAGTTCACCTCTAATCTCTTTGAAAGTTGTCATGGGCTCATTGGATACTATTTGTTTTATCTGTTTCTTCAATTTTTCATCATTTTTTCTCTTGTTACCACATCAAGGGAGGTTGGCTACAGTCCCACAGACATTAGGCTTCTGAATAATATGTGTAACATTAGTAACAGGAACATCAAAGCTGTTTGGTGATTAGCATATTCAGATTCTACCCTGACAACTATGGGAGAGCTAATCTTCATTCAACAAAAGCTACAGGTGCTGTGAGCATTGAATACAGTGTCCTTATCTTAAATAGATGCTAATCTTGTTAGAGTTATTTAATTTTTCTCCAGCTCAGTTTCCTCAGTCCACCTGTGGGGGTGATGTCACTCCCTGCTCTCTCAGCAAGTAAGATAACAAACGACCATCTCCTATGCAGGCAACCATAGCAATCTATGTGCACTTAAAAGCACATAAAAAGCACTCTTATCTCCTGACTAAAGTAAAATCAACAAAGCAATTTATTTAGAAAAAGTCTTTAATAAACAGTCCCTTCATGTTGAAAGCTAATCTTTGTAGTGAGAAAATCTCTTTAAGACAATGTTATTTTTATATATGATTTAACCTTGATTTGTCAGAAATAAAATGGACCAACGTGATATCTCCCTGAGCCCTACAGACTTTGAATCCAGCAGCAGCCATTCCATTCAACACAGTCATGTAACCTGGGATCCTTGTTCAAGTGATTTGTGGGGAACCCAAATAATATTCCCTGTGATTATTAATAAATTAATCTTGTATGAAGTTCTTCTTCCTCTTGTTAAAATTTAAACCTACATTTATTTTCTGATGTTCTGGAAAGTTAAAAAAAATTAACTGGTTACCTGAAACGTGTACTTTACTTTTAAAAACAATTCTAGATGTGATTTATATAAGGGACTAAAATGATATTATTAGTGTAGCTATAAATAGGAAAGTTTCTACCCATGATAATAAGATTAGTACTTTAACACATAGTGGGCCAGATTTATGGTGATAAGATTGGAACGAAAATGGTTAGCAGTTTCTAACAGGACATAAACCATTTGGGTTAGCATGGTACTAAACAGGTGCTAACCTGGTACCCATTGTGTTAGATGTAGATGTACAGTCTTGAAAAAAAAGAAAATATACCCTCTTTAAATTCTATGGCTTTACGCATCAGGACATAACAAAAGACATCTGGTCCTTAGGATGTCATAAAATTAGATAAAAACAACATCAAATGAACAGCAACACATGACAGATTACATCATGTAGTAACTGATAATTACTGATTTAACAAAAACTAGACCGGTGCTGCTAATCAAATGCCCTTGACTAATTGATCTTCAGCAAGTTTGACCACCTCAATAAAACAGAAGTTTTGGCAGTTTGCTGGTCCAGAGCATGCAGACATGTGTTAACACAATGCCAAGGCGAAAGACATCGTCAGTGATCTTGGAGAAGAAATTGCTGCTGCCCATCAATCTGGGAAGGGCTTTAAGGCTTGTTCCCAAAAATTTGAAGTCCATCATTCTACTATAAGCAATAATTATCCACAAGTGGAAAACATTCCATACAGTGGAAGCCCCAGAAAATTCAACCCAAGGTCAGATTATGCAAAGGTCAGAGACATTACAAAAAAAACCAAGATCTACATTTCAGATTCTACAGGTCTCAATAAGTACTTCAAATGTTTATGTCAATAGAATTTGAAAAGACTAAATAAGTATTACTATTTTTGGAAAGGTTGCAAGGAGAAATCTTCTTTCCAAAAAAAATGGCAGCATGGCTTAAATTTTCAAAGTAGTTACATCTGAACAAACCACAAGACATCTGGTACAATTTCCTTTGGATAGATGAATCTAAATTGGAGTTATTTGGTCATAATGCACAGTGCTACTTTTGCTGAAAACCAATACAGCATATCAGCACCTCATAGTTTATGTATCAAACCACTAACCAATATTTGGAGTATCTACCAATGACCAATGCAGAAGTTTCCCCAAAACTTGTTACAAATCCAGGATAATGGTTAAATTTTCAGAAGCTTCTTTAAATTTATTTTATATTTTGTGTAATAGTAATATATTAAAAACAATCCCAACAAGGCTAGTATAAAAGGAAGGTAGTATACTCAAGTGTTTGCGAGGTAAAGTCCTTTCATTGCATAGCTGTATTATCCCACAGGGATAGTGAGGAAAGCGCCGGACACCCAGGAGAGAGATCCCCGGTCGATGTTTTGTGAAACCCCTCTCCCCACCTTTTGCGGACTTTCCCCTGGGGAAAAAACACTTGAGATACTACTTTTTAGGGATGGCAGGGACGCACAAAAAAGGGACAGGACAAAGTGGGGCCCTACACTATCCCAGCCTTTTGTCCCTGCCTTTTGGGCAACCCGGGACTCCTTAACAGGGCGGCCCCCCACCAAAAAAGGAAATGAAGGCACCCCCTGAGCACCCCTTTGCAAGCAAAGACAAACAAAAAAGAACACAGAACCAGTGTCCGGACAGTCCAAGTCAAAAATGGGGCAGGGCAGGTGGGTTTTTAAAAAGAATGTGAGGCAAGGGAAAACCCAAAAAACAAGCAGAGTCAATAGAAGGGGGAAAACAAAAATATTGACAGGGCAAAATATAAAGGCACCAATATAGCAGGCAAGAGAAGAGGGAAGGGCAGCGGTTATTAGGAAAGGGGTAGAATTTTAGAAGTTGGGTATTAAAAAACCTTCAATCCAACAATTAACCCCCCTATGGTGTGGGGTTTTGGGCCAATAAAAAATCAATCAAAGTACGGGTACAGGGAAATTGTTACAAAAAGGGGGGGGCAAAGGCCGCAGTTTAATGCGGGCTGTGGGCCCCCGGCCCAGGCCCAAAAGGCCCACGGCGTGACGTACCCGCCCTTCTATGGGGGCCACCGGACCCCCCTTAGTTTCCCCCTGGTTTGAAGGGTTTGCTCGGTGAAATTTTGTCCCAGTTCGGGGGCAGCAAGCCCCTAGACGCCCCCCATCCCCCGTTCTTCCGGACCGTACCCCTTCCAGGCAAGGTATTGGGGGCATTAAACCCTGCGAGAGTCGTATACGCTTTTTTTATATTCTAATTCCCCTTGTATGCCCCCCCCGGATGAGGAGGAGGGCGCCACCCGGAATGTCTTTTTTAGGGGGTTTTTGTGGAATACGGATGGATAGGGAGTGAACTTGGAAAGGGCGGGTCTAAAGATCCCGGGTTAAATATTTAGTGTAATGAATGGACCGAAAAACCCGGGGGGCGAATTAGTAGATGGCCCCCCGAAACGGAGATTTTTAGTCGGAGCCCACCTTGTCCCCCAATACTATTAGGCCCAGGTCGGGCTTTTTTTTATTAGGAAATTGATTTGCTGAGTTTTGGGCTTTTTCTAGAGTCTCATGATCTACCCCAGACTGTGCCCAGTCGCTTTACGGCGGTTTTGACTAGGGGTTTAGTTTCGCAACCTGTACGGCGGATTTTGGGGGTAAAACCCCTAATTCAGAAAAAGGGGGGTTTTTGGTCGGGAAATTCTTGATTGTTAAGGGCAAACTCTGCAGGGGCAAAATTTCATTCCCCCTTTCCCCTGGCACAAAACTAGATCTGAGGTATTGTTTAGGGGGTTAAAGTTTTCAGTTTGCCCGTTAGCTCGGGATGAAAGGGGATGAGAAGGACAGAGAGATGAAAAAATTTAACAGAATGCTTCCAGAACTCGAACAAACGTCCCCCTTGTCGATAAATGTGGGGGGAAATCAGGGTCTAAGTTTTTGTGAGGAAAATAAATGCGAGGGTTTGGCTGAGGCTTTTCCCTCAAAGAAATTGAGATGACACATTTTAGAGAATCGGTCTCCCCACCCAATCACCATCTACCCTTGGAGGGGGGGAAGTCGGTGATGAAACCTTGAGTGTGGACCAGGGCCATTGGGCAAGGGGGGGGGTGCAAAAATCCTCGGGGGGGCGTGGGGTACCTTTCCCCTGGCACAGGTCTCAAACCCAGTAACAAATTCTTTCATAGCTCCCATGAAGGCCCAATAGGTACGGGACAGAAGGTATCCGGTGCCCGCGATCCCAGGATGCCCAGAAAAAAATGAGGGTAAACCCCCTCCGAATTTTCAAACGAAGGTGAATGGACAAAAAGTTTACGGGGGGTAGCCCCGGGGCCCGGCCCTTTGAAGTTCGCAATAGCAGGACTAAATCTGTAGTAAGGGTACCCAGAAAACCCCGGAAAAGGGATATTCCCCCGGTTCCCCCTCTGAGAAGTCACTCATACCAAAACTTGGAAAGGTTGGGGGGCCTTAACATTTTTACCCCCGGGAGGTAGGTTACTAAAAGTTGAATAGAAAGAAAAAGGGCCCCCATCGCGTTTGACGGGGGTTAAACGCTTAGCATTGTAAAGATATAACAGATTTTTATGATCTGTAAAAAACTTTTCTCTATGTCTACCCCCCTCCAGAAGGTGTCCCTCTTCGAAAAGCCCATTTAATGGGAGCAATTCCCCTGTTCCCAAATATCATGTTAATCCTCGGTAGAGAATTTTCGGGAAAAGAAGGCGGGGGTGAGAGGGGTATAAGGTTAGCCCCCTGGGGGGGACAGGAGGGCCCCCTACACCTTTTCTGCGACTCCCTCCCAAACAAAGAGTTTTTTGGGTCAGGGTGGCCCAAAGAGGTGCAGAGGGAAAAAAATTTTTTAGTGTAAAAATGTTTTGCTCGGCTTTGGTGCCAGGAGGTGGGGTCCTCCTTTTCTTAGTAAGGTCAGAAAGGGTTTTTTAAAATCGGGAAAAAATTTTCTTAATAAATTTGCGATAATAGTTAGAAAAACCTAAAAACGTTGGATCTCTTTTAAGGTGGGAGGCCCTACCCCCAGTGATGGCAGAAAAATTTTGTGAATCCATACTTATAGAACTGGGATCAAAATGTACCCCCGGAACCCCTTTCCTGGACTCCCCAACAAAAATTTAGAAAATTTGGGCAAAATTGTTCTGAATAAATGGGAAAAGGGCCTCCCTGACATGATCTATGGGTATCGTAATTGGGGAAAATATGAGGATGTCATCTAGAACAAATTAAAAACGATGAAGGGCCCCGAAAAAGTCATTAACAAATCGTTGGGGAAGAGGCAGGGATTACAAAGACCGAAAGGCATGACTAAGTATTCGAAAGCCCCCCAGGGGTTTAAAGGGTCTTCCATTCCCCTTCTTGTTGAATCAGTTGTACGCCCCCGAAAGGTGACTTTGGGGAAACCATTGGGGCCCACAACTGATTAAGAAAATCCCGGGGTAGGGGAAGTGGGTGTGGTCTTTAATTGTTATTTATTTGGGTCCTATGTCAAAAACAAAGGGGAGGCTTTCCTCTTTTTTCTGCAAAGAAAACCAGCTTCCCGGGGGATGATGGCGTATATGACCCTTTTCAGGCTTCCTTAATTAAAAGATATGATTTCGTTCGGGGTGGATAAGTTAAAGATAGACCCCCAGCAACTTCGCAGGACGAGATCTTTAGACGTCTAAGGGGGATGCGGCGGAGGGTTTTTCCGAAAAGGTTTTCAAAGACGTCTTTGAAATCAGAGGGCAAATGGGAATGGGATGGTTTTCGTTTTGGGCATACCCCAAAAACTGTACAGTTTCAATGATCACCCCATGGTTCCCCCATTTTTTCAACTCGCAGTCCCCCAGTCAAACAAAGGGGTTTTGAAAGGGGTAACCAGGGTAACCCCTAGAAAATTTTCCTGGTAAGTCCCTCCATGACAAGAAAAGACAGTAGTTCAAAATGCAAAACACCAAAATTCAGGGTTATTTGGTAGTTCGTATCTTTTCTTCCCCCTTAGGGGGGTGAATCTGCGCTGAAACCAAAAGGGAGGCATAGTGGAAAAAAACTCTAAAAACCCAAAGGGTTTAGCCACGCCGTGTAATAAAATTAACGCAGCCCCCGAAAGATCAAGGATGGCAACAAAACTTTAACCCCAAAAATGAGTTAAGGCAAGGAAAAATTGTTATCCAAGTTAGGGGGTACCGTAGCCTGGTTATCCTTCCCGACGTTTTCAGGCGTTTGTTGCTTTCCCACGAGGGGCTTGGGCTGGGGGGGCGTCCCCGGACATGACCCGGGTCTCCCCGTAGAAGACAACGCGTTTTTCTTTGATGGTGCCCAGTGGGCCCCTACATAGGTTCCTCTTTGCACCCCCAAACGGGAGATGGGAAAGGGGTGGAGGGGAAGTAGGAAAACCCGCAGGAAGGTTGGACGGGAGTCGCCCTGAACTGCCCAGTGGACCCCCCCCAAACCTTTCCCCGGTCTTCTCTCACCCTCCCGGGGCAAAAGATAGCCAAAATATTAAGTCCCCCAAATTTTGGAATAGGTGGTGACCATGCATCCCTTCAGCCTGGCCCCTTGTCTAAAGAGGGTTTTGAGGGGTTGGGCAGGCCCCCCCAAATTTTGAACTCCCTTGGGGAAAATCGGGGCAGTAACCCGCCCGGGGGCGCCCTGCTGGATGGACAGGAGATGGGTTTAGCTAAAGCCCCCCGGTTGGGGTCTCATAAATCCCCGCCCCTAGAAAAAATTTGTCACGATCGCATTCCCGGGCCCCGGGGGGGATGCCTGTGCCCACACCGGGGGGTGGGGCCTGGAGGGTGACACCCCCATGGGACTTTTTTAGCTTCGAGGGGAAAAAAGGGAAAACTGAAAAAACAACGGAGGATTCCCGAAAGGGCCGAAAATTTTTAGGGTTCGTCGAAGCAGTCAGGTGCCGCAGTTAGGTTTGTGTGCAAATATTGTCCCAGAGGCCCAGGAGCAAGTGTGGGTCGATGGGCGACGGATAGGGGCTGGGGTAGACATGGGCAAACGAAGGATATCTGGGACATAAGACCCGCCATGCCCCCGAAACTGGTAGTTAATTCGTCCCAACGGTCAGAAACGAAGATCGGTGTTATCCCGAACCCCCGGGGGATTTGTTGGATAAGGGCCCCGCTATAATGTTAGGGATGGTCGGGACCACACAAGACAGGACAAGTGGGGTTACATGATCCCCGCTCTGTCCCCGCCTTTTTGGGGGAACCCCACCCCTTAAAGGCCGGCCCCAAAGAAGACTGAAAACTTTCACTGAGCAGCGTGCACAGACAAAGACAAACAAACAAAGAAAACGAACCAGTGTCGGCAGTCCAATCAATCGGGGGGCAGTGCGGTACAGAATGTGAGGCAAAAGGGGGAAACCCGAAAAAGCAGAGTCAATGGCAGAGAAAAAAACAATATGACGGCTAATATAAAGGCAGCAATAAGCGGCTAGAGAAAAGGAGCAGCGGCTATATTAGGGAAAAGGGGTGAAGGAAAAGGGGCTGGATAGGTGGAAGGGGCCTGTCAAACCGGGAGCAGTTAACCTATGGGCTGGAGGGTTTTTGGCCAAGGGGTGACCGAATCAATAAAGTAGAGGCTAAGGGAAAATGTTTCCCCAAAGGGGGCAAGGGCCCCAGTTATATCCCGCGGCGTGCGGGGACGGGCCCCAAAGGCCGGACGTGACAATACTTCCTTTTACATTCTTTTTGGAGAATTTAATGGAGTGTTTTTTATAAATTATAATTGCACAAAATAAAAAATAATGTGATAAGGAAGATGTCTGAAAATGTTATGACCGGCATTTGCCCGGCGGGCCGCTGGGGTCCGGGCCGCAGGGCTGGTTCGGATCGCTCCCCGAGGGGACCAGTGTTTCCCCCCGGCGGGCCCCGGGTCCCGGCGCCTGTCTGTGGCGCGCTACAGGGGCCGCAATGGTCGCATCAGCGACCGGACCCCTGTGGCAGGGGACCGACAGGCCCCCTTCGCCACACGGCTGCACGGCCGGGTCACCGATCCAGTCATGCAGCCATCACGGCCGCCACTTGCACCTTGTGGTGCAAGCAGCAGCCGAGGCTGAACATCTGGGATCTTCTGATCCCGTCTGTTCAGCTCCCAGGAGGCCGCGGGGCAGGCGCGCGATGTGATGACGTCATTGCGCGCCTGCTCTGCGTCCCGCGCACTGCTGCCGGCGGCCGCTCCGGGGAAGACAGAAGAGGAAGAAGCAGATACTTCAGGTAAGTATTGGTTTTATTTTTTTTTTTTAAAACTACTGCCCTGGCTACCTATATACCAGCCCTGTCTGCCCATATGCTGCCCTGGCTACCTATATACCAGCCCTGTCTGCCCATATGCTGCCCTGGCTACCTATATACCAGCCCTGTCTGCCCATATGCTGCCCTGGCTACCTATATACCAGTCCTGGCTACTTATATACCAGCCCTGTCTGCCCATATGCTGCCCTGGCTACCTATATACCAGCCCTGGCTACCTATATACCAGCCCTGTCTGCCCATATGCTGCCCTGGCTACCTATATACCAGCCCTGTATTCCCATATGCTGCCCTGGCTACCTATATACCAGCCCTGGCAACCTATATACCAGCCCTGTCTGCCCATATGCTGCCTGGCTACCTATATACCAGCCCTGTCTGCCCATATGCTGTCCTGGCTACCTATATACCAGCCCTAACTACCTATATACCAGCCCTGTCTGCCCATATGCTGTCCTGGATACCTATATACCAGCCCTGTCTTCCCATATGCTGCCCGGGCTACCTACATACCAGCCCTGGCTACCTATATACCAGCCCTGTCTGCCCATATGCTGCCCTGGCTACCTATATACAAGCCCTGGCTACCTATATACCAGCCCTGTCTGCCCATATGCTGCCCTGTCTACCTATATACCAGCCCTGGCTACAGATATACCCGCCCTGTCTGCCAATATGCTGCCCTGGCTACCTATATACCAGCCCTGTCTGCCCATATGCTGCCCTGGCTACCTATATACCAGCCCTGTCTGCCCATATGCTGCCCTGGCTACCTATATACCAGCCCTGTCTGCCATTATGCTGACCTGGGTACCTATATACCAGCCCTGGCTACCTATATACCAGCCCTGTCTGCCCATATGCTGCCATGGCTACCTATATACCAGCCCTGTCTGCCCATATGCTGCCCAGGCTACCTATATACCAGCCCTGGCTACCTATATACCAGCCCTGTCTGCCCATATGCTGCCCTGGCTACCTATATACCAGCCCTGTCTGACCATATGCTGCCCTGGCTACCTATATACCAGCCCTGTCTGCCCATATGCTGCCCTGGCTACCTATATACCAGCCCTGGCTACCTATATACCAGCCCTGTCTGCCCATATGCTGCCATGGCTACCTATATACCAGCCCTGTCTGCCCATATGCTGCCCTGGCTACCTATATACCAGCCCTGGCTACCTATATACCAGCCCTGTCTGCCCATATGCTGCCCTGGCTACCTATATACCAGCCCTGTCTGCCCATATGCTGCCCTGGCTACCTATATACCAGCCCTGGCTACCTATATACCAGCCCTGTCTGCCCATATGCTGCCCTGGCTACCTATATACCAGCCCTGGCTGCCCATATGCTGCCCTGTCTACCTATATACCAGCCCTGGCTACCTATATACCAGCCCTGTCTGCCCATATACTGCCCTGTCTACCTATATGCTGCTCTGTCTACCTATATACCAGCCCTGGCTACCTATATGCTGCTCTGTCTACCTATATACCAGCCCTGGCTACCTATATACTGCCCTGTCTACCTATATACCAGCCCTGGCTACCTATATACCTGCCCTGTCTACCTATATACCTGCCCTGTCTACCAATATACTGCCCTGTCTACCTATATACCAGCCCTGTCTGCCTATATACCAGCCCTGTCTCCCTATAAGTGGCCCTGTCGATATACTGGCCCTGCCTGCCTATATACTGGCCCTGCCTGCCTATTAGTGGCCCTGCCTGCCTACATACTGGCCCTAGCTGGCTAATTACTGGCCCTGACTGCCTACATACTTGCCCTGACTGCCTACATACTGGCCCTGCCTACATACTAGCCCTGCCTACATACTAGCCCTAGCTGGCTAATTACTGGCCCTGCAGAGAAAAATGGCAGGCTTCTTTAAATTGCAAAAACATGTAGAAAATTTATTAAAAAGTCCCATAAATACAAGACTTGAATGACAGCAGTTGTACTACTTGCGATTATGGTGGAGAACATTCCATAGTAAGCGGTATAATAGATGTTGAAGACGTATTTTCATCAGCAGTGCGTGCTTGAGAAAGGGGGGAGGTCCCCCGAAACGTCGTACGCCCTGCGCCACGCCCGCCTGTCAGGTACTGCCGTGCTCCAAGCCGGAGCGACCAGAGCTATGCAGTCGCAGTACTGCAGATGAAAATACGTCTTCAACATCTATTATACCCTTACTATGGAATGTTCTCCACCATAATCGCAAGTAGTCAACTGGGTGTCATTCAAGTCTTGTATTTATGGGACTTTTTAATAAATTTTCTACATGTTTTTGCAATTTAAAGAAGCCTGCCATTTTTCTCTGCTGTTGTCTTTTGTTGAGGGTTGAAGGAGCCCTGGCTAAGGCAGACTTGCCTATAGCGGTCTTTGTACTTATATGAAAAGTAGCTACGTTGAAAAATAGATGCATTAATTACTGGCCCTACCTGGCTAGTTACTGTGGGCAGCCCCAGCTACCTGGCTAGTTACTGTGGGCAGCCCCAGCTACCTGGCTATTTACTGTGGGCAGCTCCAGCTACCTGGCTAGTTACTGGGGGCAGCCCCAGCTACCTGCCTAGTTACTGGAGGCAGCCCCAGCTACCTGGCTAGTTACTGGGGGCCAATTACAGGGGTAGGCCCTATCTACCTACCAAATTAATGGAGGAAGGCCCTGTTTACCTACCTAATGGGGGTCTACCTATCTACTTGCCACTTCTCTGACATTTTTTAATTTCTAATATTTGTGGTCTAACATACGCTGTTTGGGGAATTGATAGGAAAGTGCTGAAAAAGAGAAGAGTCTAAGATGTATTTGTGGTAAATTCTACAGGGGCGAGTAGTGACCGGGAGAAGAAGACATTGCATGCTGTACCGGACAGAGAAAGAAATGGAAGGGAACGACTCATCAGGGAAGACGTCATGGAGGTTTGGGCCAGAAGAAGAAAAGGAGAAGAGAACAACTCCCATCAGAGATGACGTCTCCTGTGAGTCCCTGCTGTCAGGGGTCATTTTACTTCTGTGTTGAATCAGTGCTGTATTCATGTGATGGTGACCTGACTACTGGTGATGTGATTGGTGGGGTTGTAGGTTATGCTGGTGCTTATGTAGTGTCAGTGTGGGCTTGTCCTGGATTGTAAAGCAAGTGCACACCTGACTCTGTGATGAGGGTTTTCTCTGCACCACTGTTTCTTTCTTGCTTGTGTGCAGGGGGCTTTCAAACGGAGCGGTTTTGGTGCATTTTTTTATGCGTTTTTTTGTGCAGAAATGTACAGCATTAACTGCTCTGCCTTTCTGCACAAAAACTCACAAAAAACACATAAGAAATGCATCAAAAGTGCTCCGTGTGAAAGCAGCTTTATAGTGTAGTTTATTTTAGAAAGTGGCGAGGTGCGAGAACAAGGGACATTTTTTAAGCAGATATTGTATGTGGGCTGCTGGGGGCTTAGTGCCAGGGCTGATTTTTATTCCCAGTCCGGCCCTGGTTATGACCTATTATACACTGGATATCAGCAACTTAATTACCTATGTTCAAGCACACTGATGGAGGGGCCATGATTGGTGCTTGTTTTGCAGGCACAGGAAGAGGGTACCTTGCAGTTGACCATGGACTCCCCTGTATACCAAAGTATTCTAAAGTCAAATGTTTGGTCATCTATCCAACAGCTAAAGCTTGGCTGAAACTGCATTATGCAACAGGACAATGATCCCAAGCACAAAATCAAATCTTAAACAGAATGGCTGAAAAAGAGAAGAATTGATCCAAACAAAGTCCAGATCTCAATCCAACTGGAACGCTATGGCGGGACCTTAAGAGAACTGTGTATAAACAAATGCCCTCAATGAACTGAAGCAACATTGTAAAGAATAGTGGGCCAAAATGTATCTAAAACAATGTAAGAGACTGTCACGGATGCCCCTGCGACCCTCGTCCCGGGTCGCAGGCGAATCCGTACCCCCCGGCCGAGCGGCGCCGCAACCGGAATGTTGGCGCACTCGTCCCTCGATCCCCCGGGCTACTTACCCGACCACGCTCCTTCTACAGCCTCTGTCCCGCGGCGCACGCAGCCCCACTCCCTAGGGCGCGTGCGCGCCGGCAGTGTTAAATTTAAAGGGCCAGCGCACCGGTAATTGGCTATTGCCGATCGCTGCCCCTATTTAAGCCTGCCTCTTCCTGGTTACCCTGCTGGATCTTTAGTGCCCTTTGCCTATAGAGAAAGCGTTCCTAAGCCTTGTTCTGATTACCGTGTACCGTACCGTTTGCCTCTGTCCATCGACCACGAATCTTGCCGCCTGCCCTGACCTTCTGCCTGTCCACAACCACGAACCATAGCCGCCTGTCCTGACCTTCTGCCTGTCCCCGACTATGATCCTGCCTTCCGATTCTGTACCACGCTACACCTCGGCTGCCTCCGCAAGCAAGTCACGTCAGGGGTAGCGCCTCCCGCCGCAGCAAGTCCATCCCCTTTTGCGGTGGGCTCTGGAGAAAACCGGGACCTACTTAGATTCCGCTCCCTGGCGTGGCTTACACCATCGCTTGCGGTGGTCCAGAGGATCCACTATCTCCGACCGTGACAGAGACTAGTGAAGTCATACAGAAAATGATTACTTCAAGATATTGCTGGTAAAGTTGGTTATGGGTTCTACCTAGTTTTTCACATATAGCTTTACCATTTCGGCTTCATTTTTGTAAAATAAAAAATAATAGTGTTGTTTGCCTTGTGTTGTTCTTTTGAGGTTGTATTTACCTAATTTTGTGACCTAAGGACCAGAAGTTTTTTTTTATTGTTATGCACTGATACCTAAAATCATAAAATGCAAAGAGAGTGCACATTATTACTTTTTACATCTGTAAACAAAATATTTATAAAATCATTTTTAGCACAATTACTAAAATTATCTAACAATATTTATTAGCTACTCCATGTATAGATGATAGAGGTCTAGGAATTACTAGAGTCTGACCATCCTACCACTAAGAATTTCAATACTTGTTTGTAGACATGCTACTATTTATCTGTCTATAAGTTGACACATGGAGGTGGAAGCTGTTTTAAAAGAGGAAATAGTTTAAAAACATTGCAGCTTTTCCATTGACCTTACAGGAATTATACATGATGTTTTTCCCCAAAAATATTTTGTTCAATGTTACTTATGACTTT
This sequence comes from Phyllomedusa bahiana, assembly GCA_025379985.1. Taxonomy (NCBI): domain Eukaryota; kingdom Metazoa; phylum Chordata; class Amphibia; order Anura; family Hylidae; genus Phyllomedusa; species Phyllomedusa bahiana. The sequence continues at coordinate 49,642 of JAODAL010013253.1, forward strand.
TATTGACCATAGAAGAAAATATACTATATATGTTACTATAAAATGGTAAAGTTCTCCCATGATTGTTTTCCTGCAAATACAAATAGCCTCCGGAGCTAGTTGCCTGATCACCTGTAGGTCTGCACTGAGAGTGTAAATGGTCTTGTTGCCCTTTAGCTAAATATGTTTTTTGCACGTTTTATAACACAAAAGCTCTACTTATTGTGATTCATATATGCATAGTTGTATTAATTAGTCTTGCAACATGATTTGGAATATCACTAAAAGTGCAATCTGATGGGATGTTATTTTATTTATTTTTTTTAGTATATTTATAAGCTGGAGAATAGGCTCTGTGGTAAATGTAGGACAGAATTTTTAACTGTAATGAGACTAAATCTTTATCACATTCTGTAAATTTAACAATTTTTAAAGTTGCTTAACTTAAGTATAATTGCAATAAGCAAGCTTTTTTTTAGATGATATTGGGCATTGTGATGGTAATTAAAAGAATCTGTTATGATGACAGATTCCTTTGATCTTGAGTATTTGTGTGATGTGTGTATGTACTGTTCAGTTGAGAAGGTGCTGGGAATGCTCTCTAGTGGTGCAAATGTAATTTACATAGTGCTTACATTGTGTAGTGCCAAATGACTTTTTCAGCAGCTATAGTGGAACATGCTGACATGTTATACTTAAAGTATGTAGATATATCCTTAGATATTTATTATTATGACAGATTAGGAAGCAGTGTAATCCTGTATCAAATCATGTGTACAGTACGGTTGGCTACACAAAAAGCTGAATATAGCTACACATTTGTCACAATGAAATGTTGCTTTAGCTGTTCTTGGATCTGCCTTTGGCTAGTGGTTTTAATATCCCTAACAAGAGATCTGGTTAACAAAATATGGGTACATCAGCGCAGAAATGTTTTCTCCATGTTGGAATTCACCATATCAAATGTGCCTTCTATTGATTTTCTATGGAAAAATCTACTGTGTGAACATACCCTTAGATTTTTCTTGACCATGCAATAGTTCTGTGGTGTAAGCACATCAAATAACTCTCTGAAGGGGGAGATACCTGATTTTGACTAAAGTGACAGGCAAATCAGCTACTATGGGGTCCAATAACTGAGAGGTCTAGTTTTTACTCAAATATGAGATGGAGTTAATGATAACTATTGAAGTGGTGAGTAAAATTAAATGCATCCTTGTACATTACCTCCTTCTTGTAGCATTCCTTTTCGCATTATTTATTATACACAGTTGAATCATATTATTATGACCATTTCGTACATTCGATGTTGGCAGCATATAGCTCATGGAGGAAGCCAAGTGTCGTGAATTGGCTTGGTGGGTGTATAAGGTGTGTGATTTGTAAAATGGGATGAATACTGGCTTTCGGGCCAAGGGTGGTACTATTGTAGAAACCACGCTTGTTATAAAATTTATTGAGAGTGGAGAGATGGCACCATTGTTAAGCTATGTGAAAACTGCGGTGCATTGTGTGTGATTGATGTGAGAGATGAACGTCAGCTACAAAAGTGATACTAACTACAAAATGAACTTGTGGGGTACCAGACGTGTCTAAAACAACAGATGGGTGGTTACTGCACCTCTGCTAATGAAGTTGTATTATAAAATATGTAATAGACAGCACTCAGTGATTACATACAAATTAAAGTGTTTATTAAATATTATCCACAAGCTTCATGTACAGATAAACAATGTAGTTGTGACAGTTTAGGTGACGTTTCGGTCATGGACCTTACTCATACATGTCACATACTTGTACAACAGTGGATCAAAAGTAAAAAGGCTGTAGCCAGGTAGCAAAGAAGGAGCCCTGAAGTTGTATCAGCATAAGAGGCTTCAGCTCTTACTGGAGTATCAGAGTCGGACCTCCGCTGCCTTCTCTAAAGTGTCACATTTTCTGTTTCATTGAACAGATGGACATTAATGTGTCAGGTGAGAAAGATCAGAGAAAAAACACCCTGCAATCAGTGCTGGAAAAACACAAGCCGGTGGTGACAGCGTTATGGTTTGAAGAGTGCTTTCATGGCATTCTCTGGGCCCACTCATTCATGTTGAAGGCACCCTCAACAGATTTGGATTTGAATCATACAGGCAGATCACATGCACCCATTTGTCTTTCCAGATGCAGAATGGATCTTCCAGCATGACAATGCGACATGTCACAATGTCCGACATTAGTTGGTTGGAAGAACATGATCAAGACTTCCAAATTCTACCCTGGTGCCCTAATTTACAAGACGTGAACCCAATTAAGCATCTATAACACCACCTTGATCAGTGTGTTTGCTCTATGGATCCTCCCCCACGCACCCTCTAGCAGCTGTGGGATGCACTGCAGTCAGCATGGCTCTAGATACCTGAGACAACCAACCAGGACTTTACTGAGTCACTTTCAGTCCGTCTAGCTGCTATCCATGCTGCACATGGCAGTTACTCTGGCTATTAGTTAGTGGTCATAATGATGTGATGCAACTATGTATTACTATGTATCCTTATATTTTTTCCCTGTGTGAGGTCACAAGTATATGTTAAGCTTTAATTGTCTTCATTATCTCAGTGCTGTGAGCTCACTGTGTACAATATTCCAATATTGATACACCACTGTAAGCATTATCACTGTACTGAGACATTAATTTGTGCATTATTTCAGTGCATTAATGATGCCAAAATAATCATTAAATTTTCCGTTTTCTGAACTTATTACAGAAGGCACTAATTGTAAAATGGAGCCCATTCTAAATCTTACTACAGAGGTCCATGGATACTTAGTCCCACTGGGGAGTAGGATATTAAAGGGATTGCGTCATCAGAAAATGACCTATTGTTTAACTCATGTTTTTATGTTAAACACATCTTTTAAGAATTTTTGGTTGTTTTTTTTTTTACATTTTTTTATATCAGTATCATTATTTTTAATAAATCCTGAAATCCTGCAGTTTTCACTTTGGCCACTAAGCTTAATAATCATCTGACACCTCCTGTTCTGTAGAGAAAGCTTTTCAGCAGTCTCCTCATTATCAGCATGGGCACGATTACAGTGAAAGGTAACATCAATCTGTATAGATAACACAGGATCCATCAGTCACAATAGGAGATAGTCACAGCACCCCTCTCCTCCTCCCAGCACACTGACTTCTTCCCAGGTCACAGAGCATGTCTAGGAAACGCTCCTATAGAGGTCATAGGTGACCAAGGTCCATTGATGCTCATGGTTAGTGAAGGCTAGCTGGTGTAGTCCAGTCCAACAGGAGAGCTACAGTAGCACAAAGTGCTGATAATAATAGAAAAGTATTGAAACACACTGTTCATCCAAGATTGCTGCATTCTGGGCTGCACAGCTGCGCACTGGTCAAAGTGGACCAAAAACAGTCAATCATATAAAAAAGGTTGCCCCTGAGGTGCCACAGCACATTGGTGCACAGGTTTCTGGGAGAGTTTGTTAAAGACTATAGGAGAAACACATGGAAGGTATCAGGAATGAATAGAGGAAGGTAGATGGAGTTTATAGCCGATAGGGTTATTTTTATATACCACAGAATAAGGTATTGGGAACTAAGTGGCCAACTTAAAACATTGGAGAATTAAAAGAATATAATTCAAAGACATCCAGACTTGTCCACTTGTGGCTTAAAATGGGACTTGAGGAAGTCATGGACTTGGAAATTGACTGTTAGCACACCTAAAGAAGCAGAAAGAGAGAGCATTAGATGAAGATGCTGAACGTAAACAATGAAAAAGGGTGAGGACCCTGTGGGCTCACCATCATAGCTGTTGTACAAGAATTCTGCCTAGGACAGCAGGTTTTCCTCGTAGTCTTGACGCGAGGACACAAAGTGATGAAGGTAGTTGCTCAGCACCTGGTTTACACATTCTACCTGTTTGTTGGACTGGGGATGGTATGCAGTCATACTTGTTAGCTTGCAAAATATGTGAACGGCGAGTTGGGCTGCAGAAAGTGGATCAAGCAATTAAATTAATTTTGCCATCTTAAAAAAAAAACTGTTGACACCAACCCAAATGATAGCACAGTTGGAAGATGGTGAGAGATCAGTGATGAATACCATGGTAGTGTGAGTCCAGAGGTCTTTGATACATTCAGAGTTTGCAGGAGGTCAGCAGTTTTCTGGTGTAGCACCTAGTGTGCACAGATGGGGCATGCAGCCTCAAACTTCCTAATGTCCTAAGAGATGGTCACTAGTAGTGTCAGGAAATTAATCTTAGGGACTTATAAACTCCCAAGTGTCCTGCTAGAAAATGTTCCCAGGATAAGACTTGCTTTCTTCAGGCTTGTAGCAGTGACCAGGATGGTGAAGTCACTCCCTGTTCTGTTTCTTATCTGCAAGATGGGAACTTGTTTACATTACTAGCCGACAAGCTTTGAAGAAGTTTTATCACCACAATGTTACCTTTTAACATGTAGGGACAGATAAATGATGACGATTACCAAAATTATTGCTGTTTTGATTTTGCTTTGTTCAGGAAATAAAGAAGTTTTTATCTACTGCTAGCGTACACAAGTTTCTCTAGGTTACCAACCACCTCTCTCTGCTCTCTCTTATCTGATTTCTCCAGCTGCCCTGTCTGACGATGGTGAGTCGGTCCCTGCTAAGTCTTATCTCTAGCAGAGGAGCTTATTTACCTAAGTTAATGACAAGTTAGAGCTCTGTAGCATTGTGCACTACAGATTATATACCTCCAGCTGTCACTGTAGCTAGGAGTGGCAAAGCTGATATGCCGGAAGTGTGAGTCCGAAGCTGCGTGTCAAAAGCAAACTCTGTAAAACAGCATGATAAGACAACAACTTTAACCCTTTTGTGATGATGCAGCATGAGCTGAAGAGGACTGTGCATGCACGGTATCCCATGAATATTGATGAACTGATACACATTTGTCGGAAGGAATAGTCCAACCGTCCTCCTCAGTTTTGTGCAAACCTTATTGGCAGTGGTAATCACTGCTAACGGAGGATCTACATGTTGTTTAATGCAGTTATTTTCTCCTTGCACTGTGGATATTTAATCAGTGGGCTTTAGAAAAAAAAACTGTACATCTGTGTGTGATATTAATTTGTTAGATTACATGATATTAGTAATCAGTGTGAAATACAGATAATTAAAAAGGGGTACTAGTCAAAAGCTTGCACAGTCATGCGTTTTCTTGTTCTTTTTTATTTTCTACATTGTAGATTCACATTAAAAACATGAAAACTATGAAGGAACATATGTGGAATTGAGTAATAACCAAAATTGTGTTAAATAAAGCACAATGTGTTTTATATTGTAGATTCTTTAAAGGGAATGTATTATCAAAAAATGAGTCATTGTTTAAGTCCATTTTTATGTAACATAATCTCCAAAATGATAGAAAGGGAGTTATTCCCTCTTTCAGAAGCAAAAAGGTTAAATGATGAGGATAGAAATCAGGTTTTTAAATAGTGTGTATAGAGGTTAAGAGTTAGATATAATAAAAGTTACGTTTTAGTGTTTAATAGATAGAGTTTAAGTTTGCCTATGGCAAAATAGTAAATATAGTGATCAAAAGTCACTCTTTGTTCTCTTGCGAGATTCCCAATTTTTTGGAGATTATGTGACAAGTTTGGTGAACAGGAATGTTCAAGTGGGGAATCTAGGGAATGGCAGGTTTTTTGAGTCAGAAAATTAATTTGGATATTTTTTCACAGGAAGCTAATGTAGTATTTTCTAATCAACCAATTCCATTGAATGAAACTAACATCCATATAGCCTTTCAGAAATTAAATAAAACTTACAAACAACAAATTCGGGCAGGCTGGGAAGTAGCCAGTCTAGAGACATATATACAACAACAAATTGTGTATAGAGGATTACGGATTAGCCTGAGACCAAATACACATTTAGAGGATCCATGTTATCAACGGCTTAATATGCGGAATAGAAATTACGCCCCGCAAATTACGCCGTGTTTGACGGGGGACCAACGGTGTGGAGTTTGGGCCCATTAAGCAGGGCCGGCACTTCGCCGACCCAATTGACTATCCCTGCTAGCGGCCGTATACGCCGCTAGAAAGTGACATGTGAAAATTAAACTTCCCGCCCGGCGGAGTCGCCGGGCGGGGAGAGGAGACGTAATCCATAGTTCTCGATGAGAACTGTGAATTACCGTAATGAATGGGCCGTCTTTCGGTCCGTAATTGGCGCACTTCGGCGCGTAATTAAAGGACCCCGCGAAAAATACCAGGCCCATTTTAAGCCGTTGTTGAACCATGGCCCCCTTTAGATGGATCCCATTTTTTATCAAGGGGCTGGGAAAAAACATGCTAACCTGAAATGGCTCTTCTGAAAATATTTGAATGAAATTATTCAGTCAGAATATGAGGAAAGTAATTTTCATTCAATAAATTAAAGTTTAGAAACAAACTGAAATCAGGGAGATAAGTGGGAAAGATTCAATAACTTTCGGGGCCCCATTTTCCCAGAAATTTTCCCTGAATTAGGAACAAAAATTACAACGAAAAATACACATGAAAAATCTCTGAGAGAAAGAAAACTAAGGAACAGGAACCAATAAAACACAATTATCCTGAAGGGATCGAAAAACACTTGAAATAACAATCCAGTCTCGGTTTAATAATTTCGGGGAAAAATAGTAACATTTTTCCTACCAAACCCTAATCTACCACTCAAACCGGCCCCACCCTTTTAATTAGGTACACCCTATGCTCAGTTAAACAGGCTTTGGAGCCCCCTTTTAGCCTCCCATAACTTGGCCACAATTCATCGTTGGCATAGAATTTCAACAAGGAGTTTCAATGCAACGATGGCCTTCAATTATTCGGGGTACCGCAAGGGGCCCCCAAAGAGTTGCAAGAAAATATTCCCCACAACCATACACTCCAACCACCACCCACTCCTGGAACCCGATTGTGATCACAAGGCCAGATGGATCCCCATGCTTTTTCAATGTTGGTTGACCCCGCCAAAAATTCTGACCCCTAACATTCCCGAACGTTCCCACCCCCGCAAGCCGAAAAAATCGTAGACACCCCTCAATCAGACCAGGCAACGTTTTAATTTTCCCACATCTTACTACCTGACCCCCCCAATTTCGATTGAGCTTTTGGGCCAAAAATATGGTGGGAAGCCTCATATTCCCCCATGTTTCTTAGCTTGAAAGGAGTCGGCACCCCCGGTGGTTGGGTACCTTCTGCAGCCTGTGTATGCCCAAACATGCCGACACATTACTCGCTGTTACGGTTCGTTCAGAGAGAATGCTCCCTTTTCTTGTCCCGTAAACCTTTGGTATTGTAACAACGGGTGGGGCCCCCCCTATTTTGATGTCACTGTTTCCTTTAATTCAATCAGCCTCGTGAACCAGTTCCCGTGCCCCCATATCCCTCCCCTTAGGACCTCTGGCATAAATCCACAATGCACTCAGCCCCCCGCCCCGAGCTCACTGGGAAGGTTCTTATTTATTGCCTTTTTTTTCGGACCAATACCCTCTTGTAAAACCCTAGAGAAATGGTGTTTTATTGTTCGCCGTGAAAATAACCCAGAGAATCCCGCCAAAGTTTACCTGAAATTACTTCAGACCCAGCCCTTTCCGCGTACCCTCACCCACCCCATGCCACGTTATCAAAAGGCCACATCAAAATCACCCTTTTTCTTCCCCAATACGCTGGTGTGTATGCTCGGTTATGCCGTGAAACTGCAGGAAGATATTTTGTCCCCCCTATTGAACCATAGTCTATACCCATGCCCCCAAAAGTGCAAACTGAGGTTTGCCCGACCATGGTTGGGAATTGGCTGAAATTAGAAATTAAGTGTTAAACCGAGCGCAGTTTATGGACAGGTGATTTTGGTATAACCTTACTAAAGTGGCCCCGGTTGAGTGTAAAATAATTAATTCAGAAATATTTGGTCCAGATTTCCCAAAGAAAGACATTCTGCTTGTTTAATAAGAAATTCCCTCCCAGGTTTCTTAATAAACTAGCAAACGCAAAGGGGAAAAAGAAAAAATGTTGGCCTTGGAGGAAGGGTCAGAGAAAAGAAAACAGAAAGGTTGGGAACAAAATAATAAGAAAACGCATGAAAAAATCTTCTACTCAGGCCAGTGCAAAGATCCCAGAATTCCTCAGAGATGTCAAATCGTGAGAGGGGATCATTTGGGGATCAAAATAACACATTGTCCCCCCCACTTTCTGTCCCCCACTCCCTGTGGAGGTGTGGTGGGGCCCCCCCATGGTGGGGGTAGCACACGGCCACTGGAATTATTTTTACAAATGTGCAAATACAACTTATGCCCCACCCAAGTGGGCAGGGAACAATTGTACAGTTTAATGTTTATTGAACCACAGCGTCAAAACTCAATCTTCCCATAACGGCAAATCGCAATCCCACTTTTTTTATTAGAACCCCCAAGGATTCCCCTCTTGAGGGATGCCGAGTAGTGAAAGTGGGACTCACTCAGAAAATAACAAATGGATGTGACACTACAAAGTTTATTATAACTTAATCCTACCACCATGAAGATTAAACGGTGAAAATCAAAAACACATTGTGAGTTATGTCCCCATACGGATCCCTAACGTTCCACTCCCCGATGCCACCTCAAATATTTGACTGGAATTTGTACTGGGTGAACCAGAATTATTAGCATCTTTTTTTTGCCTGGGAAAAGGCTTTTTTGGCTCTTTTTGCAAAAAACCATAACACCAAGATTGCACCCGAAAATGCATTTACCCACACCTTATGTGGACCCTAAGAGTAAGAAAAACACTATTGTGTTGAACAATAAACAAATTGGGGGCAGGTTTTGAAGTGTGAAGTATACCCCCCATAATAATTTTCAAGAATATATACCTTTGACAGAATTTTGAAAGCCAAAATTCGAATAGCACCCTCCGAATATCACAATATAATTTATTTTGTAATCCGTTGTTGGGATGGAAGTCAAGAAAACACAGACAATAAAGAACACATAGCCACCTCAGACGACAACCATCATCTTTTAAATTTTTAAAAATGGGAGGAAAGTTAGCTGTAATTTGGCAGAACTACAAACTTCACAGGCGTCGATCGAATCAACACCCTGGTTTTTTACAAGGGTGGAAATAAAATGTGTCATCGTTGTACATAAAAAGTGACTAATAGAGCGGATTGGTTTTTAGAAGAATACTTTTATGGAAGTTCCATAAACCATATTATGAGGCCTTCCAAAATAACCCAAAACAATTTGAAGTATCCCTGAAGGAATTGAAAAGATATTGGGATTTGGGGAATTGTAGAAAAAAACATTTAATTCTGAGCAGGAGATTAACAGAATTTATGCAAAATTTACTCCCAACAATTGCCCTAACAATTATATATGCAATAACCAAAAGTGCAAATAAAGAGGAATTTGGACCAAAACCATGAAGAACCGATAGTGTGGTACCTTCAGGTTTTTAGAAAACATTTTAAAACACAAAGGAACCCCCAGCACGTATGGTTGATCCTCTGTATAACTGTGACTGCCACTTTGTCACTGGCATTCCTTCATATTCTTTAAAGAATACGAAGGAACACTGTGGATTTTTGAGAAATTTAACGAATCCCCCCTAAAGTTGCGGCTAGTGAGAAGTAACACATCCACCCTGTGCCAAGTTTTAATACGAAGAAAGCCCCTAATACATTAACAAACAGACATGAACCACCTGTGGCCCCGAAAGCAATCCAAGATAAAATTGTTTTTGAACACAAGAAGGATTACAACCAAATTTACGGACACACAATGATTTAGAATTTACAGCTATTTTGGATTTTTGGTTTTTGACAACACCAATAACTATTTTTTGTTTTGAAGTTGCAAACCCTTTTAACACCAGATTAAAAGTCGGCCCGCCATTGGGAACTTTCTGGTGCCCAAGTTTTTTTTGCCTAATCTAAAAATTCTTAGTGGTGGGGAGGATTGCTATTTGTTTGTATTCTGAAACACCTTGCAAATTATTTCCACAAGATCGGATTTTATTTTGGGGGGCCCCCGCCCCCCTATTATTTTGGATTTGGATATTCTGATTTTTTTTTGGGATGGGTATTGAAAAATATATTCAAATGGATTTTTTCGGTGTATCAAGGACCTTTTTTAAATGATAATGAAAGTTGGGATGAAAATTTCACAATTATTAAAACATTAAATTCGGGAAAGAAAATTCAATTTTTCCGGAACTTTTGAAAATTTATGTTGGGAATGAAAATAAGGCAGAATTCAGACAAAGATATATTCGGACAAAAATTCGCGCTACCTAATAGTTTTATTGTTACATTTCTCCCTAGTTTGGTCAAATATCACCCTTCAACAAAAAAACAGGGGTAAAATCCCAAAGGCCCCCCCCAATTTCTTAGGGGCCCCCTTCGTAGTAAATGGAAATTTTTGTACCAGTTGATTAGCCCATAGAAAAGTAAGTAGACGAAGGACGTTTGGACAGGCAAATCATCGCGATACCTTATTAGAGGGCTAACTGAGTACATATATGGAAGGGTGACGCTTTCCGGAGAAACCTAAGCCTCCTTTTCTCAGAACCCATGGGAAGGTTTTTATACAAGAAATTTGAAAAAAAATCACCAAACATTTTTAAACACAAAAAGAAACCCTGGCACCAGATCCCAATGAATCCTTTAGAAAATTCCCATAACAATACACCAAAATGCAATAATAAAAGCAGAAAAAGTCCCTATTTTACAACAAGGGTTTTCAAGCAATTCAACATCCCCCCAGGAAAAACTTGGATTGAAGCGTTCGACAGGGGGGGTCCCCAGTTATTCCGCCTCTTTACTAGCCGCCCAAGTCCAGCCCCGTGAATTTTATGTGACCCATTCACACTGTTTCCACTACATAGTATATTTCTGACCATAAAAGCGGGCAATGAATTCTTAAACCCATTTTATTTGTGTGCAGTAATCTGCAAAATGGTTTCAAGATATTCAAAGCCAAGCTTTAATGTTCCGAAGCTACTGGTTTTGATCACCAGTTGAGTTGGTCACAATTCACGGCTGATGGCTACCGAGAATAAGGAAAAGACATGAAATTACAGGGGAAACCCCCTCTGTTCCCCCACGCCTCACAATTTCCAGATAGTTTGAATGCCGTTTTCGACCTGTTTGTAAAATGAAGCCCTTTTATCTGCCTTATAATTGCCAATATTTGTTCTTGGTTAATGAAACTTTTTAAGATTCTTTTGAAGGTCCAGGTTCCTTTGTGTCACATAACAAACCCTCTCTGTTCAGGCCTCTCCTGTAGAAAATTGTTTCTTCCCTTTACCATTAGAGGAGAAAAAAAAAATAACCAATGCCAGAATGTATAAAAGGATGTTAAATGCAACGATTTCAGAGGCAAGTGTGGTTTTATCCCTCAAAAAAACAATTTTTTGGAGGGACGGCCGTTTAATAAGGGCCTTTGACACCAGTTGACAGAATGGAACATTATTAATCAGTAAAAAAAGACGAAAAGAAAAAACAAACGATTTAAAATTCCGCTTCTGGTATAGGTACTTTTGATTGATAGAAGCTTAATGAAATGAAGAGCTATACTAGAAGGTAACAATGGGAGGCAAACATTTCTGAGGCAGATCCAGTTATTCCCCTCCCCTGAGGTGATTTCCTAAATACCCCTAGTGGTCCCCCCACTTTATAAGAAAAGGAGGAAGGAAAATCATAGGGAAATGAAATTTTTTGTAACATAGTTCCCCCCCCCCATTTTGGAGGGAGAATGGCAAAAAAACATGGTATCTTTGCAGTCTCCGGTGAGGGTAGGCTCATATCCCTGGGGTTTGCCAACTGTTGGTTTTCAATTCCAGATCCATTCGATATTGATAAACCTAAAAGATATTGTTTAATCCCTAAAGATAAAGTAGAAAGATTTTTTGAGATAAGACAAATCATCAATTGTAAAAAACAGAGGGGGTGGGTTTTTTAAATGGGGTGCAATTAGATTTAACCCCATGCCCCCCCCAAGAATCTATGTGTGTAAAACACATACAGGAAGCGTTATTCCGTCGTCGGATTTCATCGTAACATCTTGAGTACTAATAAAAAACGAGAGGTGGGGGAACACTACCCCTAGCAAGACACATTTTTTGAGGAAAGGTTTACCAATAATGGCGGAAATAGGAGGTTGCTAAAAATATTTTGGGGCATATGTGAGAAAAAAGCTTAGGGGAAAGAAAGGTGCGATTTGTGGCATGTAGTTTTGTTGCAGGAATAGGCCAAGAAGGTATACACAGACCCCTCAAAACATTGAAACCCTAAAGGCCTAAATGGGAAAGGCTTGCCATATTTTCCGGTAAATTAACTTTTTTGACAATCATTGCCGATTTCCCTAATATAAGATAATGTATTTTTGAAGAAACACCATGATAATATAGTGAATTTTAATTACGGTTCCCCCAAGTGTGGAAATTACTAGCACAGTTAGTGATTAAATATGACAACCCTAGGAAGCATCCCAAGAGTTTCCAATATATGTTTTTTTTTTTGTTTTTTTACCCTCCCTTCCCATCCCTCCCTCGCGCCCCTTATAAACCCCCCGTCCCCCCACTCCGTCCGTCTCCCCCCCCCTTTTTGCGCCATCCTACGTTTTTTTTTCCTCATTGACCCCCCACCCCCCCCCAGGGGGGCCCCCCTGTTAATGATGACAGAATAATTTTACTCACGTTGCAAGGCCTCACCCACGGTTTTTGTTTTTCTATGTTAACAAATTAGTGATGCATGTAAAAAATATATGGCTATTTTGTGGCCAGGGACTACTTCCATGTTATGAAAAGTGATGATTTTATATTGTACTTGCGTTGCCGTGCGCTGGGTCTAGTGCTAGTACGGATGCAGCTGGATGCACCGGTTGGCATTTAAGAGCGATACTGTTTTGAGTATTCTTAAACAAGTTTTTCCAATGGTGGAACCCATGGAGATTGTGGATTTGAATGGCCCTTACTGTGAGTCCCGACAGTGAGAGAAAATCCTTCAATGGGGAATTTCCTAGTGGATTCCCCAGAACGTGTTTGCTTATGGGAGGTGAGAAGGCTAGCCATTATAGCCTACAATAATTATTTTAAAAATGACGTATGAATAATTACATGGTGAAAGAGAAAGTAGTTATATTTTATGAATTAATAAAAGTCCTGAGACAATATCTATTTGCAAATGCAGTTGGAAACAAGTATTTTTAATGGGGGCCTTGCCGAGCTCCCTATGGATGAAATTAAATGCATATACCATACATAGTAGAAGTTGCCTTTCTGGGAAGATACAAATATGACAGGTAGTCTATTGTACAGTGGAGTTATTTTTTTATATTCCCAATGGATATGCCCATATTAAGATAATTCAAGAAGTGAAGGGGCCTTATGGGAAATTGACAAGATGGCGTGTGGCCTGTGGTAAGTGATACCTAGTCTGCTTTAGTACTTCATTCTAGTGAGGCCAACGCAAGTTTTGCAATAAATTTGAGAGAATGGCGACGAAAAGGCCATCCAAACAGTCAGGGCTGTGAGGCTGGGGTAGCTTTTTTGGTTTGTGCAGTGGTTCATTGGGCCACGGGCCCAGATCAAAACGGGGTTAGGATGGGGAGCAAGCCCCTTTATAAAGGAGAGCGACAATTTTAGACTGGAAGGTTGTTGGCTCATGAAGCATGTGCTGGGGCAGCTTTCAAGGAACATGTATATATGATTGTGCGCCACCGGAGAAGGGTTTTAGTCTGGGGTTTTATGTTCGGAATTCCTCCTGATGGGCTAAATTCGGGGAAGCACCTATAATGGGGTGGGGGGTTTTTTTCAACCTAACATGATAATAAAAAGTGAAGTGAGAGCTTTAGACCCCACATTTTTGTCTCGTGGCACCTCAAAGCCTTGTAAAAAGCCAGGATAGCTGGGCCGAAACAAGTTCCACCCCGCGAGGTCCCCAGGGCCATTGTGAACCGTATTAAAAATGTGGAATTCTCCTCACACTACTTTCCCCCCCCCCACCCCCCTACAAGGTGTCCACACCCCTTCCTGCAAGGACCGGTGTACCCCAACAGAGGGGTACCCTTATTTTGGTTTTTCCTGTGGCTATGCGATAAGGCGGACTACTAGCGCAAGGTTACGTTGGCTTGCGGTGATCCCCTTTATTGAAGCTAGTACCTTTGCTAAAGATTATAAGGGCCCCTCCCCTGGTTTTTAAATAGGTTTGTTTTTATCAACCAGACCCTTGATGAAGAAACGGGAAGTTTTATTCCCCCTCCTTTCAGAAGCAAAAAGCGGGTTAAAATCTGAAAGAGGGAATAGAGATCAAAAAAACACGTCTTTTTAAATAGCTGGTGGGTAAATAGAGGTTTATACGAGTTTTACAGAATTATAATAAAAGTTATACGTTAAAGTGTTCAACTAGATTAGAGGGGAAAAACGAAAAATAGAGTTTTTAAGGTTTGGCCTAGGGCAAAATAGTAAATTATTACATTTTTAGTTTTAAACACAATTTTTTAGGACATTTTTATTTTTTTTACATTTTTTTTCCATAACCACCTTTTTCCCACAATATTTTTTTTTTTTAATAATTCACTTTAAGTCCTTTCTTTGCAGTTTATTCTTACTTTTTTGCCAACTGCTTTAACAGCAAAGTTTCAGAGAAGATGGCCTTTTACAGTAGCAATCCATGGGGCCACATAGAAACTAACGACCCTGAACCTCCCCAGTCCCCCCCCCCCATTTCTCGTTTCTAAAAGGAGAACTTTCAAGTCCATGGCACCGTGCACCCTGGGAATAAATCAGTGTGCAGATAAGGTGAAAGGGGTGGGGACACTGTAGGGACTGTTCCCCCTCCGCCTTGTGAATGGGTTCGGATCCCTGTGTTTTTTTTTTTTTATCTCTTCCACACTGTTGTCCCCCACCCCCCCTTCCCTTTCCCTGTTTGAACCCTTTTGGTGCTAATAAATGGAGGCCCCCCAGTGAACCAACCTGAGAAATTCTCTCTTTACAGGAACATGGTAAAGTGTCAGATAATAATTCTTAGGAATTAGTTGGCCAAAGTGAAAACCTGGGCAGGGCACTTAAGAATGAATGAAAAAATATCTGAAAGGTGGGAATATGGAAAAAAAAAAAAATAAAAAACAAAATTCGTTTTGATGGATACATTTCCCCGTTTTAACATAGCCCCCCTTTTTTTACTTAGGACTGTCCAGCCTTTGGCACATTTCTAGAAATAACAAGTCATCTCCATCATGTAGTTCAAATCTACTGGAATTGTGGTTTTCTGCAGAGTGTGACTTGTCAACCCTGCATTTTTTTCCCTTCCACTCTTTGGACCCCCTCCCTTCATCCTCAAATATTCTCAATTGGGTTTAAAAGGTCAGGCCTGGGGACTGTTGACTAAAAGTCAAGCCCTGCAACAAAGACCCCCACCAGCCCCGCCACAAACAATATCTGCCTCCGAAATTTGCATCAGTCACGCACCTCACTACTTTCTAAAATAAACAAACTCAGCATTCACCACAAACCAAACCACCCTAATCAAATAGAATCCCCGCCTAAATCACTAGGTCAGGGACAAATGTTACGGCTTGCCAACTTTACAAGTGCGTGCAATGACGTCAAATACCGCACCAATGTAGTTTACCACCCACAGTGGGTCCCCAGGTTACCAGTTATCAGGTCCCCACCACCAAATAAATGACCAGTGGTAATACAGCAATGATCAAACAACAAAGAAAAGCAAAATAACCATCTACATCCCCAATGACTAAATGTTTTTTTCCCCCCCTACCCTCTAATTGGAACTGGTCCCACTTTCCCTTTTTCTTCTTCCAACTAAACACCCATTGTACTTAGACCACCTAAGATTGAACCTTATTCCAGCCCATTAAATTTTGTCTCTGTGAGAATTTACCACACAAACATCTTAGACTACTCACTTTTCCAGCACTTTCCTATCTGTGCCTCAACTGGATGTACAAACTATCCCATCCATAGCACCCCAAATGTTAGTAATGACCTCCTTGTGCCCCAAACAGTAAAATTACCCCTAACCAGCTACAGGGCTCCCATTTGTGCACCCAGTTTCAGTCTTCTTTTGTGTCCCCCTATAGTAGGTGGATAACCCCAATATAGCAGGTAGATACACTCCCAAATTAGGTAGGCAGATAGATCTCCTTTTAGGTATGTAGATGCTATTGAGGCAGGTAGGCCTAAAGTAGGTCATTAAAAGGGTTTTGCCACGATGTAATGTTGACGTGGGATCATCCAAAATGGGTTTTTAATCACTTTTTTAAATATATGTGATTACAAAAATTGCAGTCTGAGAGAGTTTAACAGCCTTCCTTACATGCCCTTGGTTACTTCAAAGTTTGTATTAGATATTGGGGAAAAGTAGAATAAGGGACACTCGGCACTCCAATCATAGACGTTAAAATTTTTCCTTTTTTCGCAAAAAATCCCCGTGGGGGGCAAACCAAAAAGGGATGCGATCGTACACAGGAACGCTGTTTGCGCTTGCTGCTTTTCTGGGCCATACGAGACCGGGTATCCCCCCCTATTTAAGGAAATAAGGGAACATATTTACTCTTAAAAACAGGAAAGGATCCCCATGTTTTTTTTAAACACATGAAAGAGGAACATAACAACAATTTTCTGAGTTACGCTTTGCAGGTTTACAGAGAGTGTTTTCTCCAAATGAACGGAGCAGATGAAAAGATGCGTTTTTTTACAATGTGAGGTAAGGATATTGAGAACGGAGGCTTTGGGGGAAAGGAATGGGTCTTAATGATCGAAAGCCTTTCTTTTTTTTTGTAATAAAAATGTTTTAAAAAAAACTTTAATTTGATAAGTTTTTTTTTGCATTTTTGATTATGGATGTCTGTGATCCTGAACAACGGGAAGTTAAGGGCGTTGATACCCCGTCTCGTACCTGGGAAAGAAAAAAGCGCGGCAAGCGCAAAAAGCGTTGCCTGTGTAGATCGCTCCTATGTCTCCCCCCCTACGGGTTTTTTTTGCCAAAAATAAAGGAAGAAATTTTAACTTTTATTTTGGTCCCGAGTGTCTTTTTTACTTTTCCACGACATTGAAGGCATTGTGTTTACAATAAGGGCACCAACAGAGTGGATTGGGATTTGCCATGAAATATGAACCAAAATTTTGGGGGTTTTATAGGCCGGTGCCGGGTATTAAAAATTTTCCCCCCACTGTATTAATAGGCCTACAAACTGCGGGACGGGCTTGGCAGAGAAGCTTCTTATTGATGAGACTGATGCAGAAGTTTTCAAGGCACCGGGAGCAATATTTTTTTTCTTTTGTATACAGAATAAACTAGTTGTAAATGTGATTAGATCCCGCTTTATCTGATGACAGAGAACATGAAGGAGCTTTCAGTGCTGAGGAGAAAAAATGTTGTCTTTTGTATACAGAATCCACAAGTTGCAGTTTGATTATTTCAGTGAACATGTCACACGATTTCCCCCATGCAGCTTGTTTCTCTGGCTGTGTGTTTTTCTCTCTTTCAGCTCCGTGATTTGTTTACATTAGCTTCTTAGCAGATAAGGCTCCTCCTGGCAAAACCCCTTTAAGTAGGTAGGTACTTTCCTCCCCACTGTTGGATAGGTACATAGGCCCCCAATAGCTAGGTATATAGCCCTCTATTAGGTAGGTATGTAGGCCTCCACTAGGTAGATATAAAGGCCCCTCTTGGGTATGTAGGTATACAGGCCATCCATTAGTTATTTAGGTACAGTTGAAACCAGTTTACATAGACTATATAAAAAGACACATATGCATGTTTTTCTCACTATGTGACATGACATCAGAATAAACCTTACCCATTTTAGGTCAATTAGGATTACCAAAATGATTTATATTTGTCAAATATCTTTATTTATATTTGCAAAGTCAAACGATTCCATACATTTCATTAGTATTTGGTAGCATTGCCCTTAAACTGTATGACTTGGGTCAAATCTTTTGGATATTCTTCCACAAGCTTCTTACAATATTTGGTATTGGTATTTAGTAATGTTGGCCCATTTCTCCTGACAGAACTCTCAATAGGATCGAGACCAGTTTGGCAGTATGCTTCGGGTCATTGTCCATTTGGAAAACCCATTTCCACCCAAGCTTTAACAACCTGGCAGATGTTTTGCTTCAGTACTGCCACATAATCTTCTTTCTTCATGACGCCATCTATTTTTGAAGGCCCCAGCCCCTCCTGCAGCAAAAAAACCCCAAACATGATGTGCCACCCCTGTTTCACAGTTGGATAGTGTTCTTAGCTTCCAAGCTTTTCCCTTTTTTCCCCCAAACAAAACGATGGTTTATGGCCAAAACGTTCAAATTTAGTTTTGTCAGACCACGGGACTTTTCTCCAAAATGTAGGTCTTTTTTCCGTGTGCTTTTGAAAACATTAGTCTGACTTTTATATGTTTCTTTTGGAGAAATGGCTTTTCCAGGGATTTGGGTCTTACAGCCCATGTTGTACAGTGTGTTTACTGTGGAAATGAGAAAATCCTACCGCTTCGCCAGCTTTTTCACAAGTCTTTTGTTTTGTTTTTGAGTTGTAGGGCCGTGTCGGACCAAAGCTTTATCTCTGAGAAACAGCCTGTCCCCTTCCTGAGGTTTGAGGCTAAACTTCCCATCTTTTTTGTACTTGTGTTAATTGTTTGTACAGATGAACGAGGCTTTTCCGGGTATTGGTTTCTTACTGATATTTGGGGCTGATTTTTTAGCCCCTTTCCCTGATTTATCACGAAGCAGGGTGTGTTGGTGTGTTTAAAATACTCCACAGGTGCCGAATGTGCTTTTTAAACCCCAAGAATAAAAGCAAAAGACCTTGTGAAGGTGCTGACGATTTTTCAGAAGTCTCTCCATCAGGACAGCAGAATTTTACAAATTTACCTGAATGGAGAAAGAGAATAAACAACTCCAGATCGGAAAATGGGGAGGCAATGGTGGTAAATGGGGAAATTTCGGGGAAACTCCAAGCCCCCAAAAAAATCAGGGGAGGGAGGAGAAAAACGAGGGAACAAAAAGAGGCCCGTTGGCCCCTTCCAAAAATCAAAAATTATCCCCGGTCATAAATTTGTCCAGTCAAATCATTTCTCCAGAGACGAGTTCTGTGCTTTCCAAAGAATTAGGGTTTTATCCCACTTGCGATTTTTTTTATTTTTGATAAAATTTCGGGGAAAGATTAGTGCGTCAAATAACTTTGAAAAATCATTTTTTTTTGATGGCAGCCAGGTTTAAAGAAATTGAACTCATTAAAAAAACCGTTTAGGGTTTTTAAGAACTTAAGGCATAATGGGCAAAGTAGATTGGGGTTGCGCCTGTTTTCTGGGAAAAAACGACCGTAAATATCCGGATTTCCCCTAGGAAACCTTTTTAAGCTACTTGTTCCTTATTTTGGGTCTTGGTGATGTATTTTGGACGTAAATGCGTCTGTAAAATTTTCCAGAAAATAAGCCTGGGAAAAATAGAAATCTGCTTGGGAACCCCAGGTCCCAGCCAGACCCGTGCTGTGCTGGCTCTTGTGGAATAAAAATGAAAAAAATGTGAATGAAGAAAAATAATCTTAATTTTTTAGTACAAAAAAGACCAAAAAAGAACATTGTACAAGGACTTCTTCATTTTTTAATAAACAATAGACCAAAATGAAAATCTGTTCAAATTGCTTGGCTTATTAAAAAATAAAATTAGTTAATTTCTCTCACTTTTTTTAAGACCTGTTTAGATTTTTTCTTTTTTTGGAGGCTTATATTTATTTGCTTTTTTTTTAAAAATGATAATTTTTCTTACTTGAAATGTATTTGATTAAAATTTGATTTTTCCCTTTATTCATTCTTCATTTGAAAGACAATCTTTTTGCATTCATAACATGTTCCCTTAAAGGAACAGGCGTTTTTTTTTTTGGGGTGACACGTTCGTTTTTCCCTCCCCGCCTTCTGAAAGCCATAACTTTTTTATTTTTCCCCCTCTTTGCCCATGAGGGGTTTTTTTTTGCGGGATGTACTTTCTAATGGTGTTTTTATTTTTATTAGAATATACTGGGAAAAACCCAAAAAAAATTCCCCAAGGGGAAAATTGTGAAAAAAAAGTTTTTCGCCCGTTTGCGGGGGTTTTGCTTTTACGGTTTCAATCTTCGTAAATATTATGTGTTATCTGTATTTAAGGGGTGAACATCCGGAAATACCAACATGTAGGGTTTCCGTTATGTTTTGGTACCGTAAAAAATTCCCAAAATTTTCTATTTTTGAAATTTTGCGCCACGGCGCCATTTTGTGCAACCAATAACTTTTTTGTACTAACACCTGGGGTTCAGTGGGGGGAATTTTTGCGGACTGAAGTGTACTTTTTATCGCTAGCAGTTTGGAATGAATGGACTTTTTTGGATCATTTTATTCTTTTTGAGTGACGGTAAATGACCAAAAAAGCAATTTTGGCGTTTGGAATTTTTTATTTTTTTACGGTGTTCAGGTACGGATAAATGATGTGATATTTTTGGGATCGGACTTTTTCGGACGCGGGGGATACCAATATGTGTCTTTTTTATATTTAATGTTTTTATTTGTAAAATGGGGAAGGGGGGTATTTGAACTTTTATTACTTTTTTTTGTATTTTAAAAATTTTAATTTTTTTTTTGTTACTTAACTTTTGAGGCACTTTTTGGTACTTGACCACTGGGGTGGCGTTGTTATTAAACCCAAATGGCATTGCTTTTAGGCAATTGCATTAGGGTGTACAAAGATGGCGGTTTCCCCACTTCCTGTCTGCGGACGAAGTGTGGCAAAACCCGGGCCCGAGTAAGTGACGGGAGCCTTCACAGGGTTACCCACCACCATGCCCGGTCCATCGGACATGCTGCGTGATGCCCATACCGTTAAAGATTGGTGCGTGGCACCGATCGCCGTTAATTCAGAGCCGCGGCCATCTTTGGCGCGGTGGTTTGATGGGTTAAACAGCGCCAGCGGGCGGAGCCACCCCACCTGGGGGTGTTACACCCCCGCCCAAAGCCCTTAGCGGCCTGGGACGTACTCATTTCGCCCCAAGGTCGTTAAGGGGTTACTGATTTTTCGCTGTTTTCCAGCCTGTCTCCTCGGGCGGTGAATCTTAGGCGCAGTCCTTCTGCGTCTAAGTTCCGCACTGCGCTTCACACACTTCGGGCACCAACATAAATGAGGCGCAGCTTTCACTTTAGATCGGGCGAAAACGGGCACTCCGACACGCCGATCTTCATACATGTCGCCCAGTGTGTTTATAGCAACTTGCAATTGAGACTGGAGGAAGATATGATTCAGGAATAGAGGACACTGATTTTTTATTCGAAATCACGATTTTTATCCTATCCATTCACGTCTTTCCACTATGGACATGTTCCAAGATAGGATTGAAGAAGATCTTGTAAAACTATATAGGAGGGCGTGTTTGGAACAAAAAAGGATCCATTTTTTCAGCTTAACCAAAATTGAGTATAAGGCGCTTAGTGAACTGCAATAAGATGACAGGTTAATAGTTCGCAATGTGGACAAAGGTGGTGCAGTTGTTCTTTTGGACAAAGATTTATACCATAGCCATTTTCCCTCAGAGTCGCGGTTGTGTACAGACCCCCCAGCTCACCCCACGAGTTTCTGGATCATTTTGCTGCATGTCTTCCTCATTTCCTCTCTACTGAATGCCCTCTGGATCATGGGTGTTTTAATATACCCATTTAATGACCCAAGGTTCCTTCTGCCTCTCAGTTTCTTAAATAACCTCTCCCTCGGGCCTATCTCAGTTTACAGACTCTCCCACCCAATAATGGGAACTCTCTTGATCTGGTTTTCTGTAGCCATTCCTCAATCTCTAACTTTACTAGTTCTCCTTATGCGCTCTCTGATCACATCCTTCACTATTACTAATTCTCACCCATCTCTGGATACACCTGCCCGTCACCCT
The DNA here is from genome assembly GCA_025379985.1 of Phyllomedusa bahiana. Classification (NCBI taxonomy): domain Eukaryota; kingdom Metazoa; phylum Chordata; class Amphibia; order Anura; family Hylidae; genus Phyllomedusa; species Phyllomedusa bahiana. Next base: position 71,558 of record JAODAL010013253.1, read on the forward strand.
TTCAGAAATATCCACTCCATGAACACTCAGGAATTTCACAGACCCCATAAAAGTCCTAAATGCCCCCAATCTCGTCCTCTCTGTCCTGACTTGGCGGTCAAACAATATAATAAAATTCTCTCAACCACCCTGGACATATTAGCACCACTTACACACTGCACTACTAGAGTTAGACGCCAGCAGCCTTGGGCCCACACGCCTCAGACTCGCTTCCTGCAGGGATGCTCCAGGTGTGCCGAGCGTCTGTGGAGAAAGTCAAAGCTACCTGCAGACTTTCTCCACTATAAATTCATGCTCAGGACTTACCACTCTGCCCTGCATTGCGCTAAACAAAAATATTTCACCTCCCTCATCTCAACCTTACACAACAACCCTAAACGTCTGTTTGACACCATCTACTCCCTTCTCAGGCCTAAAGCTCAGGCCTTGGTCACTGATCTCTGTGCTGAAGACCTGGCCACTCAGTGCAAAGAGAAAATTGACAGAATCAGGCAAAACATCTCATCTCAAACCCCAAGCAGCACCCATCTGGTCCCCCTCCGCACATCCCCCAGCCTACTCTCAGCTCTTGACCCAACGACAGAAAAAGTGCCCAGGCTTCTCCTGTCAGCACGCCCCACTACTTGCTCGGGTGACATATAGTGTCATCTCTAAACAGGTGACAGATAAAATGAAAAGAACCAATACAGTCATTCCCATTTTTCATGCGTTACCTAAATTGCATAAAGGGGGTTTTCCTCCTCTTTTCCGACCCATCGTCTCAGGTATAGGATCCCTCAATGAGGAACTGGGACGATGGGTCGATTTTCAATTACAGCCTTTAGTTTTGGATCTCCTGGGTTACCTTAGAGACACCAAGCAATTAGTGTCTTGGAGACATTTGTATGGCTGGCTGGGGGGTCCTGGTTGTCTTGTGATGTTGTGGGTTTATACCCCAGCATCCCACACGACCAGGCCCTCCCATTCTTACAGGATTTTTTGAATAGATATATCAGTTTCTCTCCTGAAAAGAACAATCTTTCGGTTCTAGCTGTGGATTATTTTTTGAGACATGATTTTTTTGTTTAATAATTTGTTTTTCCACAGTTGTCTGGAGCAATGGGAGCCAGGTTCTCTCCTTCCTTGGCCAATATTTAAATGGTATTATTGGAGGAGAGATACCTTTTTTGCTCTGATCATCCCTTCATCTCTTTAATAAAATTGTACTATCATTACATTGAAGACCTATTATGTATTTGGGTGGGGGATGATGTTTCAGTACAAAACTTTGTCTCCTACATCAATGATAATTCTATGAACCTTAGATTCATAACCATAACCATCAAAAAGTGTCCATAGATTATCTTGATGCTACAGATGTTACGCTTTATGGACAGGAGGGTAAAACTGTTTCATTTAAACCTTTAAAAAAATCTACTAACCAAAATTCTATTTTGAAGCCTGACTCTTGTCATCCAAGTCATGTTCTGACCAATATTCCAGTAGGGGAATTGGTCAGAACAAAAAGGAATTGTACTTCCCCGGAGGAATTTGCATTACAACAAATGGCAGTTTGTGATCGCCTAAGAAGTAGGGGCTATTCAGATAATACTCAATAGGGCAGTTAAAAAAGTGGAATCGATGGGAGAGTTTAAAACTTTTTTTAAAAAAAAATAAAAAGAATGATTTAGTAATCACAGGAATCATGTTATTCTCTACCAGTTACAGCAGGAAGTTTAACAAAATTGTAGATTTTGTAAAAATGCATCTCTGTATTTTATATGTTAAAGATTCCATTAAAAAAAATATAAAAAAGAGAATAAAAAATTTTGTTTTAAAAAAAAAGCCCCCCAAAAGGGGGTTCTTGTTTTTTCCGGGGGGGCTTTTTTTCAAAAAAAAGGGGGAAAAAAATGTCAGGATATTTTTATTGATTGTTATATGTCAAAGCAGTTGCTAGTGAGCTTTTTCCTTAGGGTCAGTATAGGAATTTGGGTGTTTTTTATTAATTATTGTTTGTATTTTTGTTTGTATTTAATATTCACCTTTAAGCTTGATTAGGGCTGTTTATAGGATTCCGGCAGATATGACCGGTATGCCATGAGTAAGGGTCACACGACCTAAAATGCGTTGGTTTTCACAGCTTGCTTTTGGATCTCACCTAAGTCTCTTGTTTTTTCATGATATTGCAAGTGTTTAACTTTTTAACGCGATGAAATAAATTTTGGATACATTTTTTAAATAAACTCCATCCTGTCTGCCTCTACTTCCCGGTCTGGAAGCTGTATTTTTCATTTTGTTTGTTAGATACAGCTGACACCTGTCACTAACTTGAGAGATCAGAGCGGGTCTGTTTTGCTGTTTAACCCTTTGACACGTGCCGTTTGGCCTTGACGCAAGTGCCCTAAAAATCCAATCGGTTTTCATGGGGCTGGAAGCCTTTTGGGAAGACTCCATCAACGCCTGTTTCGTTTTCTACTTCCTGCTTTACGCAGGAAGTAGTAAAACCGTCATTTTGTTGCCATATTGCATGTTTAAAAAAGCAATAGGTGGTTAGCAAAAGCTCCTCTGTGGTTAATCCCTAGGGGAAAAACAAAGTTAGAGAAAAAATAATAATAATAGTGTTTTAAAGTTAAAAATTATGAAAGTTCAAAACACCCCCCCCCTTTTCCATTTTTCAAATAAAAAAATAAAATTTTAAAAAAGTTTCACTTAAATTTCTGTCGCCCCAAATCCCTAAAGTCAATCTATCAAATTAAATCATTTATCCCCCTAAGTGAATACTTTAGAAGAAGAACAATTTCAAACCCAAAATTGTATCACTCAGGCCTATAGGTGAAAGTACAAAAAAGTTAATGGTTGCAGAAAATGGCGCTGCGGAGCAAATTTAAAAAAAGTGTTTTTGGGTTTTTTTAGGGATGTAACATAAAGAAACCCTAATTTTTTGTATCGCCCGAATTGAATAAAACTGAGAATCGATAACACATAATTTTACCAAAAAGTGAAAATCGTAAAAACAAAACCCCACAAAACTGGCGAAGTAATTGTTTTTCAAAATTTTGCTCCCTTAAAATTTTGTTGTGGTTTCCCCGTTATTTTTTGCGGTACTGAACCCTTGAAAGTCATTTTTCCCACAAAATAAAAGCCCTCATATGTCTATGTAGATGGGAAAAAAATATGGGAAGGAGGGAAGGAAAAAAATGAATAGCCAAATTATTTTGACCTTGGTGGGTTAATTGTTTAAAGTCAGAGGCCATGATATCTGATGCGCAATACACCCCTGTTTAGGTCAGTAGCCCTTTACTATTTAAAAGGGTTTTTGGGGTCATTGTTCTGTTGAAAAACAAATGATGGTCCCACTAAGCACATAATGTGATTACAATGTTGGTTAACTGTGTTCCTTGAAATTTTAACATCACAAGGCATTATTGGAAAAAGGGGTGGGGAAATCATGCACCCCTATGGTTTCAACAAAACCTTTAATTTATTTGATTTATGAAATTTTTAGAAACAAAAAGGAATATTTGTAAACCATATCGTCATTTTACATACGCGTTTGGGGTTTTGCCCCTTTAGTGTAGAGCAGGCAATATGCTTGACTGGGTGGGAGGCAATGAGTGCTGAGAGAAGGGAAAATTCTCCTTATGGAGACCCCCAGTTAAAAGGTGTGTGTGTTTTAATTGCCTTTTAGCCATTTCTAAGCTTTGCATATCCAAAAGGATTATGGGAAAGGAGTGGAAAGCTACTCGCCCTCTATTGGTTGAAAAACCCTCAATTTTTTCTGTTTCATGATTTTTGAGAAGCAAAAAGGAATATTAGAATTTTTAACGAATATCCAAGCATTACCAAGCATATCCAAGCATTACCAGCAAAGCGCCCCTACACCATCACAGCTCCACCTCAATGCTTCATAGTGGGAACCATACAAGTAAAAACTATCTACTTACCTTTTCTGTATCCAACAAAGAATGTTTGACTGGAACCAAAAAATCTTAAATTTTTGACTCTTCGACCAAAGTGAGTTTCCATGGTCTTATGCCCATTCTTTGCGTTTTTTCTTTTTCTTGCTTTTTTCCTAAAGCTCATATCACTGCAGCCCCCCCCAAGTCAGGGTTTTTGGCAGAGTGTGCCCAGAAGCCTCTCCTCGTGCAAAAATTTAAAGTCGCAACAGTCTAAAAAAAAAACCTAAAGGGCCCCCAGATTGAAAAAAAGATTCTCTGGTCTGTGAGAGAATTTTTAACTTTTTGGTGTTATTTTCTGTTATTTGGAGGAAACCAGACACTGCTCATCCCCGCCCAATCAACCCCAACAGGAAAATGGTGGTGGCTGATCATGCTTGGGGAAAGTTTTCATCTGAGGGAAGGGTGACTGGTTGCAACTGAGGAAAGATGAATGCGGCCAAGTACAGAGATATCATGAAATTTTGACTTCTTTCTTCCAACAAGACAATGACCCTAAGCACGCGCTAAAATAACAAAGCAGCTTCAGAACAACTCTGACCATTTTTGAATGGCCCACCCCAAAACCCTGACCAAAAACCCAATTGAGCATCTTGGGAGATTTGAAAATGGCTGTCCCCCAAAAGTTCACCATCCACCAAAAGGAAAGTTGAGAGGATCTGCATGGAAGAAGGGGCAGAGGTTTCCCAAAAAATCAGGTGTAAAACACTTTTTGCTCATTCCCAAGAAGACTCATGGTCCCACAGCCAAAGGGTGCTTTACTCAATGTGAGACTATTAAAACAAAAAGTTTTAAAAATAGGTTTTATAAAAATTTTTATATTATATATATTATTTTTTATATATATATACGTATTATGGGTTGTACGTTTGGGGATGCTACCACTAGATGGCACTTCTTGTTCTTTTACAGCAATCGTACAGCGAGGATGTTGTATTCTATGACTAAGGTACAAAAAATGGGGGTTTTTTTTTGGGAGCTTTAAAAAACCCTGGTAAAGCTATTTTAAACCTCAAAATCATTTTAGATACAACATGAATTAATAACACTATATGTGTTTAAAGGGGCTTTCCCATTTTAAGCATTTATGGTAGTTTATGGGCAACAAAGAAAGTCTTAGACCTAGACAGTCATACATGTCCCATTATGTATCAGTCTGTTCACCTCCTTCTGCTCTATAATCTGCTGCCTGTAGATGAATCAGCATGATCACTGTGAAAGGTTTCCTTTAATATCTCAAACTCATTGGCTTCATATTGCATTGTGGTAAAGCGGTTATAAAATGTTCTAAAACTTAAATAGCACAATGCAATAGCGCCTCATATAAGTAAAATCATAACATTTTTCTATAGATAGCAGGAGACTCAACTCAGATTTCAATTTTGTACTAAAGCAAAGATAATCTATGCAGCAGAATCATGCCGTGACAATGGAAACTTTAGGTTTATGCAACATTTCCAAGTATCTTGGATTATATTAGGATACTATAAATTATAGGAATAAATTCATCTTGGAAGGGGGGAGAGGAGTTTCATACAGTGAAATGATTATTAGAAATTGTATATCCTCTGGCATTATACAATGTACTGTATATTAGGCTATTAGGTTATTACTTGCAGTCCCTTAAACAATGCCAACCCTGTCCCAACTTTTATGAGATGTGTTGCTGTCATCAGTTTCTAAATGAGTTTTTTTTTTTTTTGTAAATCGAATGGTAAAATGTCCAACTTTTAACTTTAAGATTGCAGTGTGCAGTTCTGTTGCCATGGCAGCCAGGGCCCTAATAAAATGCCCCCGGGGCCTCCCTAATTGTAGCCATTTCAGGAATCAAAAAATGCCAAAAATATGTAGTACAAAGTTTCATTATTTTACACGTGTGCACAATTTTTAGACAACTTATATTTTTGAGTGTTTTTTTTTTTATTACTGAACAACATCAGTGCTGTCAGTCAATCCAGAATGTTAATAAACCTTAAACTTAAATATTCAACAAAATTAAGGTGAGCTTTTGGCTTTTTTCAGAAGAATATCTACCCGCGAATAATTATTGGGTAACTAATAGTGTGCAATTTTTACACAACTAAATGAAGTCTGAAAATGTTTTGCATCTCACTTGTTTATTTTTATGTGTTAGGGCTTGTTCAATGGATTTTACACCCCCGTTAAAACGCTTTGGGGACCCGTTTTGGGGGGTCCATTCTGTCAGTCCCCAGAAGATCTAACAATTAGAGTGAGTTTTCAATGTGTCTATGCCCAAAATGGGCGGCGTTTAGAAGAGCGAACGCTGCTGCATGTTTCAAAAGGCAGTCCGCTCCGCTTTAAAAAAATTGAATGCTTCTTTTTAGAGGGTGGTGCGCTAAGAAACACTAAACGGCGATTTTTGTGAAAGCCGTCTGTGTGTCATAGACATCAGTGATAATTCATGCTAATTTTTTAGATCCGTCTAGGGGGCCCCACAGTGAGGACCCCAAAACGGATCCTTAAAGGTTTTAATATGGAGTGAAAAAAGGTTGGAACAACCCTTAAAGTAAGAAAATTAAAAAAATCAGAATCTAAAATAACCCTTTTTTTAAAATTTTCCCCCAAAAAATCAGTGATCAATATAGCCACCCTTCTTTTTAATTACAGTCATCCATGGAATATGTCAGTTTCTTAATTTGTTTACCATCAACTTTTGTGCGCAGCAACACACCCCTCCCGGCAATTTCAGAGGTGAACTGTCTTCCTTCACCGTAAATCTCCTATTTAAGAAGGGCCCATAAGTTCTCCACAGGGTTTAGGTCAGGTGAGGAAGGTGGCCGTGTCATTATTCTTTTATCTTTAAGGCCTTTATTGGTTTGCATTCAGGGGCTACTTTTGTGCGGAAAAATTAGTCCTCAAAAAAAATCATGATTTTTTGAAGGACTTATTTCTATACCACTGCATGAAGAAAGTGTCTTCTGAAAACTGTGAGTAGGCTAGGGAGTTGATTTTAATTTCATCTTCAACCCAAAAATGTCTAACTAGCTCATCTTTATAACACCAGCCCATAGCCGTACCCCGCCTACACCTTGCTGACTTTTTAATTGAAGTGTGTGCCCGTTACTGATTCAGCCACAAGGCTGTTTAACAGCATTATGGGCTCCTGGGCACAGCAGTGGGTCCTGCCAAAATACATGACATCACACCAGGCCATGTCTCTAACTGCCCCAGGCACACTCAAATCATCATGCCGCTTATGACGGGACATCTCGCCGACACCTTGCAGGTAGCCTGCAGCCTACAAGAGTAATTGGCAGGACAGGGAGACAATTGCCATTGTTTTTATCTGTTTGTATATTCTAAGAGAACACAAACTGTTAAATAAGCAGCACCGATCCAGGTCATATATTCTTACATATATTCACCACCTTGGGGCCTCTATGCTTGTGGGGCCTCCAGACAACTGCTTAGTGCGCCCAATGGATAAGATGACCCTACATGCGCCAATCCATCTGATACTTCAAGAGTCACTCTTATCTCATCATTACATAAAACCTTTGAAAAATCTGTCTTCAGATATTTCTTGGCCCAGTCTTTTCGTTTCGTGCTTAATCAGTTTTGGTTGTTTTTACCTTTCCCTTTCCTTGGCCAGTCTCTGTGCATGAAAAAATTGTCTTTGTGTCTTGTTCAGTGGTGAGTGGGCTTCAGCCTTTCTCACCTTGGCCACTTCTCAGAGCATGAAACTTATTCTGTGTCTTATTCAGTGGTGGTTGGGTTTAAGCCTTCCCTACCTTGGCTAAGTTCCTTAGAACTAAGCACCTTGTACTTTTGTGCACTCTAGGAAGGTTGCAGTTCTGGAATATGACAGTACTGGAGGCTAGCGAGTTCCTAATTGCTTCATATTTGATTAGACTCAAATCTTTGGCAGTCAAGTTGTCTTTTTTTTTCTCAACACATTCCTTCTGACCCTGTTGACTATTTGCAACAAAACATTTGATTATTCTATCGTTACGCCCAAATATCTTAAATATTTCAAGAGTGCTGCCCCCTTTTTGAAAACTTAAAAAAATTTTTTGGGTGTCGTTATTAGGCCAACCCCCTCATTACACAGATTGGATTTGGGATTTTATGCATAAACATGATGTTGTTCAAAAAATCACTTGCCTAATAATGCCCACGTGTAGAACAAGAATGGATGTTCGGTTCGGGGGAGGGGGTAAAAAGGGGTGTTTCAAAATTTTGGTTTTTTTTAAAAAAAAAAAATAGTAAAAAAAATCAAAAACCATTTTCAAAAAGAAAACATTAAACATTTAATAAGGGGAATTGTTTGCCTATGTAAACAAAACAAAAAGATATGTTACTATTTTGTGTTTTTTTATTCATTGCTGGCCCCAGATAAATGGGTAAAAAAAGGATCAAAATATTGCATGTACTTTAAATTAGTACCAATAACAATAACACCTCACCCTGCAAAAAATGAGCCATCAGTAGGTTCGGGGGAAAAATATAAAAAATGTATTGTTCTCAGAAGATGCCGATGCAAAGCAAATTTTTAAAAAACAGTTAACATTTTTTTAAAGTAGTAAAACATGCTGAAAGCAATATAAGTTTGGTATCACTGGAATCGTATTGATCTGCAGGATAAAGATAACATGTAACTTATACCACAAGGTAAACTGCGTAAAATCAAGTCACCCATTTGCGTTTTTTTTTTTCCAGTTTTCTCCATAAGGAATTTTTTCCCGGTTTCTAAATATATTATACTTTTTTTTTTTATAGTTTTTGAGTATATATATTATATGCAGTATAGAGAATTATTGAAAATTACATCTTCCCAAATAATTAACCCCCTACTGCAAAGTGGGTGGAAAAATAAAGTGGCCCCTTGGGGGCAGGGGGGGAAAAAATGAAAAAACAAAAAAAAAAAATTGGGCTATTTTGTTATTTTGCTTTAGAAAAACAGAATATAAGGTTTATTTCACATGAGTTTTTTTTGGCGCTTTTTTTAAAAAGTGGTTTTGGGCACGAAACAGCATACAATACGGGACTGAAATTTCTGGCCTCCCCTTGTTTTCATTTTAAAAAATATTTGTTCCAGTGCACACAATGCTTTTTTTTTTTTTGTTTGCAGTTTTTTTTTTCAGTGCTGAAAAATTTATCGCTGAATCAGAACTGACATGTCCATTCTTGATGTGGTTTCAGCGGTCAAAATGCCCCTGGAATTGGGTGGATACGGAAAACACGTCAAAATCCACATCAAAATAATTTTGACGTGGATTGTACATGTATTTAATGCGAAGCAGTGTCCAAATCCACATTAAATCTGAATAAAAATAGCTTGCAGTCATCTTTCAAAAACCACATTAAAAAGGCTGAAAAACCACGTCTCTAAACCCCACATCTGCGGGGTTTCCCCGCCCAAAAAAACCTTTTTTTAAAGTGGTTTCAATGTGATTCGGGTGCTGAAATTTTCGTGCTAAAAAAACACCCAATGTAAAACATATCTTTAAAAGGGTTGGGGGTGTTAAGTTAGGGAGTTGTAGGTGTGCTGACTCTGATATTTCCGCATTATTTTGTCCATTCCTCTTTAGGGTACGTCCACAGGCGTGAAAAATTGGGTTGGTCGGATTTGTTTAAAAATTTCCAGCGGGTTTTTTTATCGTTTTTCTGCCGGGGTTTGTTCGCCCCCCAAAAACCCTTTTGGAATTAAAAAATTTTTTTGCCCAAAAACCCGGACGGAAGATTGTGCATGCCCCAATTTTTTTTTTTTGGGAAACCGGGGGCCCGGCAAAAAATTTCGTCCAGCTAAAAAATCTTTTCAGTGTAAAAATAAAAAGCAGATTTTCTTTTAAAGTTTTTGGGGAGATTTTTTTCTGGGGGTTTTTTCAGGGGTTTTCCCAAAATCCGCAAAACTTTCTGAAAATCAAACGAAAAAACCATGCTGTGTGGACAGACCCTTAGGGTGCATTTACACGGTAAAGACCAAATACTGGTCGGAAATGCTGACCAGTATTTGGTTTTTTTTGGTTCACGCAGGGGAAAGGTTTTTTGTCAGGGGTTTCTGGTTCAACCCCCCCCCGGGGGGGGGAAGCGTTGCTTTTGGTTTTTGTTGGTTTGTAAAAATTTTAATTGGTTAACGCCCCAAAAAATGGTCCCTTTGGGGACAAGCCCTTACAGTAAACATTTATTGTTGCCTTCTTTGCTATGCTTTTATATGTTGCCACGAGGTATTTAATACTGTAGTTTAGTACATGGTAATACCATCAAAAAGTCTGCAACTATCAAGGTATGGTGGGTGTTGTATTTTTAAAAAATTTAAAAATTTTCCCAAACCCCCCTTCACCCCTGACCAAGCCTGCTATGGCTTTGCCATTCTAATGAAAGTATAAAGAAAGTGGTTGGGAAGATGCTGGAGCAGGCAGCTGGAAGTACATGCTGATTTTGCCCCTTTTTTATCCAAAAAACCCGCAGGGGGCCCACCTTTTAGATTTCAAAAAATTTTCTAAAACCTTTTTAAGTTTTTTTCAAAACAAAAAACAAGTAGAAAAAATTTTTTTTTTTTAAAAAAAATAAAAAAAGGGAAGAGAGGGGGTTTATTTAAAGGTTTTTTTTGTTTTTGGTTTTAAACTTTTTTAACGCAAAATCCCATATACCCCGGGATCTTGCTTTCACTTTCCAAGTTTTGTACAGAAAAACTAAGCAAAAAAAGTCCGTGTCTGCTTAAAATGCGGGGGTATTTCCTTTCAGCAGTAACCCCAAGGTATCCGAGTATCTCAATTTAAAATGGGCCCAAACAGGGCCCTTGTTGGGAGTCCCCCGGGGGGCCCGGGGCAGTTTTTGTCCCCTGAAACTTTTGACTTTTTGGGGGAAATGCCCCCCCCCTTTTCCCCAAGCTTGCCCCAGAGAATCTAACACAGATGCTTTATAGAACTAATTGCAACCACCTGTAAGGTAACTTTCTCAACACTATAGATATGTACACCAAATAGTACATAAAAAAAATTGTTTAAATTTTAAAAAAACGGGTTGCAAAAAAAAACTATTCAAAAGAGAGGCTTTTGGTTTAAATCGTTTGGAAAAGGGTTTGGTCCAAAAAGGAATTAAAGGGTGAGTTTTAGTTCAAAGCATATTTGAAAATTTTTTTTTTTAAATTTTAGCAATTTTAAGATGTACTATTTGGTGTATATATCAATTTTGTGAAAAATTTTTTGTTTGGGTTTGGGAATTAGTTGCTCTTTGTAGTTTTGAGCGATTATTATTGACAAAGTTGAAACCCGGCCAGTTTTATGTTGATCGAAATTTTTAGATCATCCCGAAAATTTAGGTTAAAAATCTGTGCTTCATCTTTTTAAAGGGATCGGGGCCATTTTTCGGGCTTCCTGTCTTTTTTGGGGGGCCACCCAAATCAGCTTTTTAAATTATTATTATTTTTATTTTTTTAAAAAGACCATTGATTCCAGGGCGCTTTTTACATTCGAGGGGGTAACATACTTACAAAAAGGTAAAACGAGGTACAGTGATAAGGGATAATGACAATTGGCACGACAGAGGGAGAGGGGGACCCTACCTGCGAGGGCTTACAATCTACAAGGAGGGGGGAAAAAAGGAAGGGGTGGGGGGCAGAAAGTTGTGGAGGAATTTTAAAAAAAAATTTTTTTTTTGGCCCAAAAGGGAAAAAATGGGGTTTTTTTTTTTTAAAAAAAAAGGAAAAAGGGGGGTGGTTGGGGGTTGGGGGGGGGGTTTTGGGGGGGGGGGGAAAATTTTGGGGGAAAAAAGGGGCGGAAAGGGGGGGGGGGGGGGAGGGGGGGGGGGGTTTGGGGGGGGGGGGGAAAAGGGGGGGTTTTGGGGGGGGGGGGGGGGTTTTGGGAAAGGGGAAAAAAAGGGGGGGCAAGGGGGGGGGGGAAAAAAAGGGGAGGGGGGGAAAAAAGGGGGAGGAAAAAAGGGGGGGGGGGGGAGGTTGGGGGAAGGGGGGGAGGGGGGGGGGGGGCCCGGGGGGGGGGGCCCCCCGGGGGTTTTTAAAGGGGGAAAATTTTTTTTTTTTTAAAAAAAAGGGGGGGGGGAAGGGGGAAAATTTTTTTTTGGGGGGGAAAAATTTTTTGGGGTTTTTTTGGGGGGGGGGGAAAAAATTTGGGGAAAAAAAATTGGGGGGGAAGGGAAAAAAAGGGGGGGGTTTTGGGCCTTTTTTTTTTTAAAAAGGGGGGGGAAAAAAAAAGTTTTTGGGGGGGGGGGTGGGGGTTTTAAAAGGGTGTTTTTTTTTAAAATAATTGGGGTTTTTTTAAAAATTTTGGGGGAAAAAAATTGGAGGAAAAAAAAAAGGAAAAAAAAGGGGGGGAAAAAAAGGGGGAAAAGGGGGGAGGTTGGGAAAAAGGGGAAAAAACCCTTTTTTGGGGGGGGGGGGGAAAAATTTTTTTTCCCAAAAGGGGGGGGGAAAAAAAACCAAAAAAGGGGGGGGGCCCCCCCCCCTTTTTTTTTTTTTTTAATTAAAAAAAATTTTTTCCCCCCTTTTTGGGGGGGCCCCCCGGGGGGGAAAAAAAAAATTTTCCCCCCTTTTTTCGGGGGGCGGGAAACAAAAAAAAAAAGGGGGGTTTTTTTTTCTTCCCCCACCCCCCCCTTTTTTTTTTTTTTTTCCCCCCTTTTTTTGGGGGAGGGGGCCCCCCCCTTTTCCCCCCCTTTTTCGCCCCTTTTTTTTTTTTTCCCCCCCCCCCCCCCCCCCCTTTCCCCCTTTTTTTTTTTTCTATTTCCCCCCCCTTCCCTTTTTTTAAAAAATTTTTTTTTTTTTTTTTTTTTTTGGGGCCCCCCTTTTTACCCCCGGGGGGGGGCCCCCGGGGGGCCCCCCCCCCCCCCCAAAAATGGGCCCCCCCCTTTTTTTTCCCCCCCCCCTTTTTTTTTTTTTTTTTTCCCGTTTTCCGCCTTTTTTTTTTTTTTCCTTTTTTTTTTGGGGGGGGCCCCCCCCCCCCCCTTTTTTTCCCCCCCGGGTTTTTTTTTTTTCCCCCCCCTTTTTTTTTTTTTCCCCCCTTTTTTTTTTTTTTTTTTAAAAATTGGGCCCCCCTTCTTTTTTCCCCCCCCCCTTTTTTTGGCCTTTCCCCTTTTCCCCCCTTTTTTTTTCCCCTTTTTAAAAAAACCCCCCCCCCCCCTTTCCCCTTTTTTTTTCCTTTTTTCCCCTTTAATTTCCCTTTTTTTTTTTCCCCCTTTTTTTTCCCCCATTCCCTTTTTTTTTTTTCCCCAAATTTTTTTCCCCTTTTTTTTTTTGGTTTTTTCCTTTTTTCCCCCCCTTTCCCCCAAGGGGGGCCCCCCCCTTTTTTGGGGGGTTTTTTTTTTTTTTGGAAACCCCTTTTTTTTTTTCTTTAAACCCCCCCCCTTCCCCCCCCCTTTTTTTTTTTCCCCCCCCCCCCCGGGGGGTTTTTTTTGGGGGCCCCCCCTTTTTTCCCCCCCAAAACCCCCCCTTTTTTCCCCCCCCCCCTTTTTTCCCCCGGTTAACCCCCCCCCCCCCCTTTTTCCCCTTTTTCCTTATTTTTCCCCTTTTCCCCCAACCCTTTTTTTTTGGGGTTTTCCCCGGGCCCCCCCCTTTTTTTTTTTTTTCCAACCCAAATTTTTTTTCCCTTTCCCCCTTTTTTTTTGGGGGGTTTTTTTTTTCCCCCCCCCCAAAAAACCCCCCCCCCCAAAAAACCCCTTTTTTCCCCCTTTTTTTTTGGGGCACCTGAATTTAATAAGATACCACTTTTCTAGTAACTGCAGGTCCTTTGTTAGGTGCAAAATTCCACAAAAATTTATCAGTATACATTTCAGATAGGTGTTCATTTTCAATTTTGCCCATTCCACCTTTGTTGATATATACACCTTGCAGTTAAATTAGCATCCAGCAATTTTGTACTCAGCACAGGTTGATAGGTGCCAAAAATACCTTGTATTATCCGAATACATTACAGATATGAGTTATTTGACTATGGCACACTACAGCTTTGTTCATTGAGGCACCTTGCACTTAAATGTGAATACAGCAATTTTGTAGTCACCACAGGTGAATTGAAAGGTGCCAAAAATACCTTGTATTGTCCGAATACATTACAGATACGTGTTTTTTGACTTTGGCGCACTACAGCTTTGTTCATTGAGGCACCTTGCACTTAAATGTGAATACAGCAATTTTGTAGTCACCACAGTTGAATTGAAAGGTGCAAAAATACCTTGTATTATCCGAATACATTTCAGATACGTGTTTTTTCACTTTGGCGCAGGCCAGCTTTGTTGATAGATCTACTTTGCAGTTAAATGTGAATACAGCAATTTTGTTTTGATTTGAGGGATTTGAGAATAGCTGTGATTTGCCGTCTGTAAAAAGAGACTTCCCAAAACTCTTCCATACCTTCTCAAATTTTTATATTTCTGAACATGGAGCGAAATGCAGGTGGTAAGCGAGCAAAGAGGGGGGTAGGACATGGAGGTAGAGGTACGAGAGAAGGTGCTCCTTCCAGTGCTGGCGACAACACGCATGCCAGCGGATCGTCGGTTGCAGGACCGTCAGGTCTGTCATCGCTGGGTCAGGGCCCTGTGAATCTCAGTAACGAACAGCGTCACCAATCTGTCCTTCAGTGGTTAATGCAACCTGCATCCAGCACAATTGTCATGTTTTGAATTTTTGGGGCATTTTGCTGTGAAATGCAGCTAGACTACAGGTCCTATTGTAAAAAATGTGGTTTCTAACAGACATTTGTTCTTCACAATTGTCAAGAGTGGCTCAAGGGTGATGGTGCTGTCAGAAACAGGAATAGGTAGGACACTGTTAATGCACACATATTGCAAAATGACTTGTTTTTGCAAGATCTTTAACATAGCTATCAATCCCTGTATTGAGACAACCCATTTAATACAATTAAAAAAAGAGAAACAAAGACATGGTGGGATTCCATCCTATTTTAAAAATGTGTTTTCTAGAATATAACAACTAAAAAACTTGCATGTACAAAATAGCTGGTAAAAAAAATTCCTCTGAATTGTACAAGGGAAGTACAAGAAAACTTGACCAGATGTAGGTTATTCAGAGGACATGGAGTATGGAGCACGGACAGAGATCAAAGTACAGAGACAATTTCCTCCAGCACGTTGAGTAAAATGATAAAAAGAATGCCAAGAAAAAGGGCACCTGGGTGGAACAGGAGCGTTAAACACCAGTATTTCCAAGTGAAGCTCAATTGGTCCGCACTCATACGGAGTGGCAAGCGCTAACCACGACAAGGACAGTTTATGTCCAGTGAAACTAAAATGGTGGTTGAAAGACTCCTTTTTTCCAGCACTTTTTAATCTGGGGTCATGCAGGTTTTGGCTCATGCTGTGGCCCAGGACAGGTATAGTCAATGTCCAGTGAAACTAAAATGGTGGTTGAAAGACTCCTTTTTCCGGCACTTTTTAATCTGGGGTCATGCAGGTTTGGGGCTCATGCTGTGGCCCTGGACAGGTATAGTCAATGTCCAGTGAAGCTAAAATGGTGGTTGAAAGACTCCTTTTTCCGGCACTTTTTAAATGTGGGGGTCATGCAGGTTTGGGGCTCATGCTGTGGCCCAGGACAGGTATAGTCAATGTCCCGTGAAACTAAAATGGTGGTTGAAAGACTCCTTTTTCCGGCACTTTTTAAATGTGGGGGTCATGCAGGTTTGGGGCTCATGCTGTGGCCCAGGACAGGTTTTAGTCAATGTCCAGTGAAACTAAAATGGTGGTTGAAAGACTCCTTTTTCCGGCACTTTTTAATATGGGGTCATGCAGGTTTGGGGCTCATGCTGTGGCCCAGGACAGGGATAGTCAATGTCCAGTGAAACTAAAATGGTGGTTGAAAGACTCCTTTTTCCGGCACTTTTTAAATGTGGGGGTCATGCAGGTTTGGGGCTCATGCTGTGGCCCAGGACAGGTCTAGTCAATGTCCAGTGAAACTAAGATGGTGGTTGCAAGACTCCTTTTTCCGGCACTTTTTAAATGTGGGGGTCATGCAGGTTTGGGGCTCATGCTGTGGCCCAGGACAGGGATAGTCAATGTCCAGTTCAACTAAATGGTGGTTGAAAGACTCCTTTTTCCAGAACTTTTTAAATGTGGGGGTCATGCAGGTTTGGGGCTCATGCTGTGGCCCAGGACAGGTATAGTCAATGTCCAGTGAAACTAAAATGGTGGTTGAAAGACTCCTTTTTTCCGGCACTTTTTAAATGTGGGGGTCATGCAGGTTTGGGGCTCATGCTGTGGCCCAGGACAGGTATAGTCAATGTCCAGTGAAACTAAAATGGTGGTTGAAAGACTCCTTTTCATGCAGGTTTGGGGCTCATGCTGTGGCCCAGGACAGGTATAGTCAATGTCCAGTGAAACTAAAATGGTGGTTGAAAGACTCCTTTTTCCGGCACTTTTTAAATGTGGGGGTCATGCAGGTTTGGGGCTCATGCTGTGGCCCAGGACAGGGATAGTCAATGTCCCGTGAAACTAAGATGGTGGTTGTAAGACTCCTTGTTCCGGCACTTTTTAAATGTGGGGTCATTGCAGTGTTTGGGGCTCATGGGTGTGGCCCAGGACAGGGATAGTCAATTGTCCAAATTCAATTAAAATTGGTGGTTGAAAGACTCCTTTTTCCAGAACTTTTTAAATGTGGGGGTCATGCAGGTTTGGGTCTCATGCTGTGGCCCAGGACAGGTATAGTCAATGTCCAGTGAAACTAAAATGGTGGTTGAAAGATTCCTTTTTCCGGCACTTTTTAAATGTGGGGGTCATGCAGGTTTGGGGCTCATGCTGTGGCCCAGGACAGGTATAGTCAATGTCCAGTGAAACTAAAATGGTGGTTGAAAGACTCCTTTTTCCGGCACTTTTTAATCTGGGGTCATGCAGGTTTGGGGCTCATGCTGTGGCCCAGGCCAGCGATAGTCAATGTCCAGTGAAACTAAAATGGTGGTTGAAAGACTCCTTTTTCCGGCACTTTTTAAATGTGGGGGTCATGCAGGTTTGGGGCTCATGCTGTGGCCCAGGACAGGTATAGTCAATGTCCAGTGAAACTAAAATGGTGGTTGTAAGACTCCTTTTTCCGGCACTTTTTAAATGTGGGGGTCATGCAGGTTTGGGGCTCATGCTGTGGCCCAGGACAGGTATAGTCAATGTCCAGTGAAATTAAAATGGTGGTTGAAAGACTCCTTTTTCCGGCACTTTTTAAATGTGGGGGTCATGCAGGTTTGGGGCTCATGCTGTGGCCCAGGACAGGTATAGTCAATGTCCAGTTCAAGTAAAATGATGGTTCAAATCATACTGCCTTCTGGCACTTTTTAATTTGTGGGTGATGCAGGTTTAAGGGTCATGCTGTGGTACAAGACAGGGATAGTGAATGTTCTGTGATTTTTTTCCTGTGGCTTATATAACCTAAGTGTGATGCCTAAGATGTAGCACGTATCCATTTGACTGTTGTGGATTTTAATTCCAGCTTCTCCAGCCCTGTTTGGGTGTAAGAATGAAGGTGTTGTTGCTCTCCCATAGACTTTAATGGACATCGATCATAATCTACCATCGACCATCGAATATCTTGTCGATGATGGTCGACTATCGACCATCGACCGATGTCGATGGCCAACGTAATCTCTCAACACTACTCATTAGTCTGTTGGGGCATGATTGAAAATAGAAGAGAAGAATCATACTTACCTCTTGGACACTGTTGTTCCATGGCTGTCCCGGTGACCCCCGCTGTAGCTTTGAACGTTCACATGACAGGTGCAGCCGATCACAGGCCGCAGTAGACACGTGCACGTACTGTTAGAACACCCCTTTAATTGACTTTTTAGCAACTGGTTCCTTACTTGGTGTGACGGATGCCTCCGGTGTAGTGTGCTGTGGAAATTATTAAAAATTAGAGGGGTTGTCCAACAGAAGATAATTCATTTGAAATGTTGCCAGACTGCAGCAAAAAAAGTTATATTTTCTACCTGTCCTCCCAGAGCTTTCCTGCATCCACTCCTTTTTCTTTCTGACACACAGGAGGGGCTCACGCTCCATTCTCATACAATGGAGTACATACCTCTCTTGTGAGTTAGAAGAAGAACCTGAAAGTGAAGAAGAGCAGATTGCCGAGGACCGACAGGTAAGCGTAATTCTTGTTTTCTTTTTTCCCCACCCTGGTCCCATTTCAAATGAATTTTCTCCTGCTGGACAACCCCTTTAAATAATCAATAATACAAACTGAAGAAAGGAAAATGAGCACAGAATTTACATGATACATTCCCTTTTACAGGCCTCTCCTCTTTTTTACATTCACCTCCTCATCTTGAGAAATCATACTTAAAAACACATTTTTATATCACAATATCATAAAAGCCTTAATTTATTCTTCTGTTGATGGCGCTATGTGAGGGATTTTTATGTGCAGAATAAATTTATGTTTTCTTTGGTATTATTATAGGGTTATGAGTTTTTCGGGTGATGCTGGATGAACAAAAAAAAATATGCAATTCTTGAATGGAGTTTGTTATTTTTGCAATGTTTACTGTACAGATTAATTAATACACCATCTTTATAGCTGGCGCAGACCTGTTCGCTATATTTTTAACCAGACGCACTCCAAAATTATATTCATTACAAAGCACCCACTGCACTTTGTAATGCGCCTGAGATAGGGGGTTGTACTAGAGGCGTGTCACACTACAACTGTATGAATCTACACATTTATAGCTGCAGTATGGCAAATCAAGGTGCATTACTGCTGGAACAGGTAAACCAATTTGGTTTACCGGAGCCTGAAGTGTCGCTTTGTAGCTAGAAAGTGCTAAATCTATGACCCACAGTAGAACAGGTTCATAGATTCAGGAGCATTCTACGCTACTAATGCATGCAAAAAAAATGGCGTCTGAGCGCCAAAATACATATATGTCACCCTTAGTCTGTGGCAGGGCCTGATAGGCTTATGTACATGACAGACCATGGCTGTGCAGAGATAGCAGCTACACACATAGGGTCGACATATATACATTTTGGCGCAGACAAGTCAGTTCTAAATACTGTAGCTTTAAGGCAGTGTAGAATGCGCCAGAATGTATGAACCTGTTCTTCTGCAGGTCATACATACAGGCACAGTGTAGTGCCAATACGACAAGTCTGGCTCAGGTAGACCACCCTTAACCTGGTCTTGCTGTTTTAACTGTTCTGCTCCAAAGTTTGGCATCAAAGAATCAGAAATGTATCTAATTCTATGAATGTGGTGCGACATGCCCCCAGGACACCCCAAATCTTTAGCGCATTAAAAAGTGTCGCTCCTACACTTATCGCGCCAACGTTTTGGAATACGACTGTTCATACCATGATGCTGCCACCACCATGTGTGACAGTGGGAATGGTATGTACAGGGTGATGAGCTGTGTTGCTTTTACGCCAAACATATCGTTTTGCATTGTGACCAAAAAGTTGGATTTTGGTTTCATCTGAGTAGAGCACCTTCTTCCACATGTTTGTTGTCTCCCAGGTGGCTTGTGGCAAACTTTAAACAAAACTTTTTATGGATATCTTTGAGAAATGGCTTCTCCCCGGCTCAGGACTTTGGTCACAAGCGCAGTAGCATCAAGGACACACAAACAGCATGTAAACCTCCTAAGAAGAGTCTAAAACTAGGGGAGACATGTATGAAAACTGTCTAGGTCTAAAACTCACTTTGTTACCCATAACAACAGTGCCCCTTTCATTTTTCCAGAGCACTATATGAAATGTAAGGTACTCTCTGATTGGTTGCTATGAGCAACAAAGTGAGTTTTAGACCTATACAGTTTTCATACATGTGGCCCTAGGAGCAGATTGCTAAATGCATGTGAAGGTGGTCTTAAAATTACTGAAGCAAAAACGGTTTTTACCTTAACCCCTTCCCGACATTGGGCGTATGCATACGCCCTAGCGGGAAGTGACTTCCCGCAAATGGACGTATGCATACGCCCTGGCGATCGCGCGGGCTTGCGGGCGAGCCGCGCGCGATCGCGGCATGGAACCAGCGGTAAATTACCGCTGGCTTCATGCCCCATCACCCCCGGCCGGAGTGAGCTCCGGCCGCGGGTGAAAAACGCATCATTACCGCAGCCTGTCATGGCCGCGATAATGATGCCGCAGGCAGGAGGAGTGAGCTCCCTCTGCCTACGATCGGCCTACGATGTCTGAATGCATCCGGGTAGTCTGGTGACGTCACCATGCCCACAATGCATTGTGGGCATGGTGTCACTAGTTGCCATGGCGACCTATGCACAGCAGTAACGCTGTGCACAGATCGCCTCTTCAAACAGCAATCTAATGATTGCTTTTCCCCAGTGGGGATTTGCAGTTACAAATCCTCACTGGGGAAAATTAAAAAAATGTGAAAAAGTAAAAAAAAAAAAGTAAAACACAAACAAAAAATAAAATTAAAACACATACACTGCCCTTTTCCCCTTTACAAACGCCAATCGCCCCAAAAAAGATCAAAAATAAATAAAGTACCCATATTTGGTATCGCCGCGTGCGTAACGATCCACCCTATAAATCTGTCACGTTAATTAACCCGTATGGTGAACGCCGTAAAAAAACAAAAACAAAAAACAGTCACAGAATTGCGATTTTTGTGCATCCTGCAGCACATTA
>JAODAL010013254.1:0-92055 GCA_025379985.1 Phyllomedusa bahiana
TCATTACGAAGTGAAAAAAAAAAAAAAAGGGGTTACATAGTTCCCCCCTTTAAATTTGGGATTTTTAAAAAAAAAATTTTTTTTTTTTTTTTATTGTTTTTATTTAGAGTTTTAAAAAGGGGTTTAATCATCCCGAAAGGAAAAAAAAACATTTTCAGGGGTATATCCATATAAACAGGCACTGTATCTAAAAGAAAAGGGTTTTGCCCAAGTTATTCAGGGCATTAAGACACTTTTCATTTCTAACAAAAAAAAAAAACCCAAAACCATACGCTGTTACATAGTATGTTTTTAATCAGCGTGATTTACACTGGGGGCGTTTTGTACAAAAACCCAACCCTTTAACTAAAGGGAAAAAAACCTAAAATAACAGTTGTTTTTAATTAAAGGTAGAGATGAGCGAGCACTAAAAAAAGGGGGGCCCCAACCGAACGCCGCACCCCACCCGCCGCCCCCGAACCCCCAAACCCATTAAAGTCAATGGGCCCTGGGCTCAGGTTTCGAGAAACCGGTAAAGTTTGTAAATTTTCGAAAAAATTTAAACCTTTCCAAAAGGGTTTGGGGGCTCAAAACAATCCCCATTTGCCAAATTCAAGGGTGGGCCCCCTAATGGTTAGCCCCAAAGCCAGTAAAGGAGCAGAAAAAAAAAAACCCTAAATTCCCCACTCCCCCGGGTAGGGGGCCTTTTCCCCCTGGTGTTTTGGACCCGTGCGGATCCGAAAATCCATCCAAAAACGCAGGGGGCAATCGTACCCCTAAACGAATCCAACAGGGTACCTTTTTTTTTCAGATTTTAAAAATGCCCCCGGACCATAAAAACCCACGGTTTTTTTTATTTTTCCTAACTTTAAAAAAATGCCCCTAAAACCAATCCCCCATTAAGACTCACCCTATCGTTTTTTTTTTGGACAATAAAAGAAACTTTTTTTTCCCCAAAAATTTTGGGGGGAAAAAATGGTGGTACGTTTTAAAAAGTCCGAAAAATACGATAGGGGCCGCCCCTTATTTTTCCTGGTCCCTTTTTCCTTTTAAAGTCTAAAAAATTTGGGTTACCCAAAAAGGCAGCGGGGTTTCCACCCCTATGGGTTTTTTATAGGCTTTCCCGCTTCGTCTTTTTGGATAAAGAAATTTACATGACCCAATTTTTTGGGACAGATCCGAAAGATGCATGAGACATCAACCCGGGGATCACATCGTTTTTAATGCCGATTGGGGGGTTTCATAGTAAAAAAGCAATGAAATAATACTGCACATTGTTTTAAAACGTTTTGGGACCAATTTTTTGGGGCCGACATATGGATTCCAAAAAATTATCTAAAAAACTTATGTTCACACAAAATCAACAAGCCGTGTGAAAAATACCCAAAAGGGGTAGTTTACACGGCTTATTCCAAAGTAATTGCGGGGACGGGTTTCGTCCCCCAATTACTCCCCTGCTGTGCAGCGGGGGCGGGGGGGGGGACCGGCAGTCGCGGCACCATAGACACTCATTATTACGAGGTACACGCCGTAAAAATTAAATGTCACTTTTCCCCCCGCCCGGCGGATTCCCCAAGCGAAGAAAAGAGACGGAACCCATAGTTCTCTAAAAAAAAACTGTGGTTACCGAAGACAAGACGGATTTCGCCGTACTGCAGCGCAAATACGGCGCCGTAGGTAAAATCAGTGCCCAAAACCGGTGAAGGGCCCCTAACACTGTGGGAATTCGATTGTCCTGGAGTTCTTTTCCCTTTTGGGAAAAAGGGAATTTGTGAGTGATCAAAAAACTCCCCCAATGGGTTTCTTTCCCTGGACCCCTAGAAAAACGACTCCCCCCCCCAACATTTTAGAAAAAAAAGTTTAAAAAAATCCTAAAAGATGTGGGAAAAAAGATTAAAAAAAAAATATTAAAAAAAAATATTGTGCCTACATTACAAACACACAAAAAAAATACGCATATCACACGACCGTAATAACCTGTAGAATTAATCTAACAGGTTAGTGTAAAATGTGAATGGTGTAAAAGAAAAAAAAAAGCAGAAAAATATTTTGTTTATGTTCACGCTGCAAAATACATTTTTTAAAAACTTTGCAGTTATTTGTTTGTAAGCTTAAAGGGATTTTCTCACTACACTGAGTCATCTTACCTCAGTCCTGTTTTCTTTTTGGGGAATTCGGGGGCGTTTTACTGGTTCCCTTAAAGCTGCTTTTAAGGCAGGTCTGTAGCTTTTAGCGCCATGCTGGCAGCCTATCGGGAGAGATTGAAACAGGTCTGTGAGAGCGCCATGCTGGCAGCCTATCAGGATAGATCAAAAAAAGTCTGAGAAAAAGCGACCAGCGCGGGAGCTTAGCGGAGAGATATAATTTCTGTAGCTATAGCAACCAGCACTGGCAGCCAAATTAGGAGGGAGGGAAAACAGGTTTAGCTATAGCAACCCATGCTGACAGCCTATCAGGAGAGATAACAGTTGTAGCTATGCAACCGGTGGCAGCCTATCGGGAGATCAAACGGTCTTAGTTAGCGACCTGAGGAGCTGATCGCCCATACAAAAAGGGGATATCTAGGAATAGGGGAGGGAAATTAATGGAACAATTGCAAAAGGGTTGTTTTTTGGGACTTTAACATAAAAAGCAGCAATCCCTGTAGTGAGACAACCCCTTTAATCTATGCCCAACCCCCCAAAAAATTGCAACTCATTCTGCATAAAACAAGTTCATTCAACTGTTTCACTTATAAAATAAAAAGGTTACAACTGTTGAAATGGCAAAAACTGAAAAGAAATAGCTGTGTCATTAAGGCCTTTTCAGGCCGGGTGCTTAAGGGGTTAAGCGATGTGAAAAATTAAGAAGTTGCACTGACAAAACAACCTACAGCTTAATCATTTAAGGAGTCCCCAAAACACCTTGTGTTATAAGGAGGAAAAGAAGAAGAATTTCAAGTTGTAATAGGTTCTTTCTGGGGCCCATATACACTGGGTTTGGAAAGTATTCAGACCCCTTTAAATTTTTCACTCTTTGTTTCATTGCAGCCATTTGGTAAGATACAAAAAGTTCATTATTTTGCTCAGTAATGTACACCAGTTTTTAACAATACATTTATAAATGTTTTAGATAGTTTATTATAGAATGTTGAGTGGTTTTAGTATAATACTAAAACCACTCAACATTCTATAATAAACTATCTAAAACATTAATAAATTATTAAAAACTTCTATATTTTCTATAATCACACATTCTATACTAAAAAACTGCTTTTATATCATTCAAAATATATAAAAAGTGATTTATAAGATTAAACACATTTTAAAATGCTGTTAGCTCCCTCTATTGGGCTTCCTTTACACTATTTACTTAACACTTTCCACTCTAAGTTGAAAAGTAGGTCATTAGGTTAATAAAGTTCAACAGTTCTTATAGATCAAATGAGACCTCTAGGGGCCCAATTTAGTGTATTACACTAAAGATTTCCTTTTCAAATACAACTCGTGAATGGTATAATTTGTGAATAGTCTCAAGTTCTTTGCCTGCATTTTATGTAGTGTATACTTTTTATATATTATATATATATATATAAAATATTTATATATATATATATATTATATATATATTGAAAAACGGATCCGAAAAACGCATCTAAAAAAGCATCAGCAGCTGCGGTTTGGATACATTTGTTGGATGCAGTTTGGATGCAGTTTTTCTCCTGGTGAAAAACGGATCCAAAACTTCGTGTGAACATACCCTAAGGGCTTGTTCACACAATTTTTTTTCAAGATCCGTTTTTGATCCATTTTCGGACCCAAAAACAGATCCAAAAAACGTATCTAACTGTGCAGTGTGATTTACTTTGGGTTTCAATGTAAAACACGCATCTCCGTTCAGACGAGTGATCGCCGATGTGCTTTTACATGCTTCTTTTCAATGCGTTTTTCGGATCCGTTTTAGGAATTGACATGTCACTTCTACTTGCATTTTACGCAAGTGAAATCCCCATAGGATACAATGGAGTGTACTTTTGGAGCCTGAAAAACAAATCCCAAAACCGCAAATACATCACCCGGCCCCTTTATTAGGTTACACCATGCTAGTAACGGGTTGGACCCCTTTTGCCTTCAGAACTGCTCAATTCTTCGTGGCATAGATTCAACCAAGGTGTTTGCACGATGCTCAATTGGTACCAAGGGGCCCAAAGAGTGCCAAGAAATATTCCCACACCATGACACACCACCACCAGCCTGAACCGTTGATACAAGGCAGGATGGATCATGCTTTCATGTTGTTGATGCCAAATTCTGACCCTACCATCCGAATGTCGCGCAAGAATCGGGGACTCATCAGACAGGCAAGTTTTTCCCAATTCTTCTGTCCAATTTCGATGAGCTTGGGCAAATTGGAGCCTCAGTTTCCTGTTCTTAGCTGAAAGGAGCGGCACCCGGTGTGGTTTCTGCTGCTGTGCCCATCTCTGTGCAAGTTTCGCGTTTCTGTGGCGTTCAGAGTGCTCTTCTGCCTACCCTTGGTTGTAACGGGTGGATATTTGAGGTCACTGTTGCTCTTTTCTATATGCTCGAACCGTCTGCCCATTTCTCCTTTGCCTCTGGGCATAACAAGGCATTTCCGCCCACAGGACTGCGCTCACTGGATGTTTTTTCTTTTCGGGCCATTCTCTGTAAACCCTGAGATGGTTGTGCTTTAAAAATCCCAGGAGATCAGCAGTTTCTGAAATACTCAGAACCAGCCCTTCTGGCACCAACAACCCTTTCCACGTTCAAAGGCATCAAATCACCTTTCTTCCCCATACGATGCTCGGTTTGAACTGCAGGAATTGTCTTGACCATGTCTACATGCCTTTAAAAGCACTGAGTTGCCGCCTTGTGATTGGCTGATTAGAAATTAAGTGTTAACGAGCAGTTGGACCGGTGTACCTAATAAAGGGGGCCCGTGAGTGTTACAATTGGGTACGTTTTTTGGGTACCAAAAGCGCAATTTGGTTTTTTAAAATTTTTCTTTTAATTCACTTTAAAACGGCCCCCCCGAGGTTTTTATTTGATGTAAAACTCCCAACTTTAGGTTTTAAACCCAAAGGGGGAAAATTTTAAAGTAAGGAAACATCCCAAAAGCTTGGGACTTCCATTAAAATTTTCATGTTTTTAAAACCCATAACTCACTTTTTTTTAAAATGTTTTTGGGAATTTTAAAAAAAACAGTTTTTTGTATAGAATGGGGGTTTAAAAGAAAAATTTCGAACTTTTTAAAATTTCCCATACTTTAAAAACTGCTTTTTTTTTGTTTTCCCAAAAACTTTTGGGGGCCCCGGGGACAGGAAATGGATGGCATATGTCCCCCCCGGTTTGGGTTTGCCTTTTACGGAACTGAACAGAGAGGAAGGGGAGGGAGATGTGTTGCGCCCGGAGCTCCCAAGGTTTTTCTGTTTGGCACTAGGAAATCCTGGGGGGTCCCCCTGTCAGTGGGTTCCCTTTTCCCCAAAGAGGTGTACCCCAAAAGGGGCCCAAAGGGTTCACCCGACAACCCGGCTGATGAGAAGGCAACCTTGGCAGGTCCGAAGAAAAAAGGTGACCAGGACCCCCAAAAAAGGATTGTGCACGGATTGAGGGAAAGGGCCCAACAAAGTATGGGGGTCCTGGAATAAAAAGGCGGCAGGGGAAATTTCAGGCTGGGAAATGGACTTGGGGAGCGAAAAAGGGGGGAAATACAGCAGGTGGCGGGGCAGGTGAAAATGCCCCGGGCAGACAAATTTTGGGCCCGACGGGTGCTGCAGTCTGGGAACTTCTGGAAAAATTTGGGTCGAGGGGGAAAGCCCTTTTACGGTTTTAAACCCCGGCTACCAGGGGCAGGGGAGAGTAACCTTTTTGGGGGGATCCATAATTTATGGTCAATTCGTACTGTAACGATTCCAACCAGGGAGGCTGGAAAACACCTGGGTATGGCGGATAATTTTGGGCCCCCCCCGCGGGCGCAAAAATGGTAATCGCAGGTAGGGCCCAAAATTTTCAACAGGTAGGCAACAGGTATCGAGGAATTTGGCCAGCTGGGGTTTCCCCGCCCTAAGGTGGTTTAGCAGGTACACTGATAAACGTGCAAGGGAAACAAACTTTTAAAAAACCCGCAAACAACCCGTAAAACCAAGGGGTCAAGCTTATGTAAGACAAAGAAAAACAAAAGAAGACTCTGAGGGAGAGGTAGGGAGTTTCCTTTTAAATGCCAGGGGGGCAGGGGCACTGGGTCGGAAACCTAAAGGAAAAAATGGGCGACCCTGTATGATCGGGGTTTTCGCCCGGTTTTTTTTTGGGGTACACTGCGTTCCCCCCCCCAGCCCGAATTCCCCCCTTTTCGGAGCGGGGATTCAGTTTTTAGGGCGCAGTGTTCGCCCCTTTTAGCCCGTGCCCCGCATGAAGGGGTGGGGAGTGGGCGCGGGGTGGGCGCGTGGTAGGCGTTTCGGGGGGGGACGCGGGTTTGAAAATCCGAGGGATGTCGATGGGGAGTCGGCAAAGCGAGGGGCAGTCAGCGTCGGGACTCCGACAGGAGACCTGGTTTTTTTTGGCTAAATCCTCCGGAGAGGGGAAGTAACAAGAACGGACATGCGAGGAAGCAATCGAAGACGGACGAAAACTCGGGGGGGTCGTCCGTGCGGCAGGAGTATTTCCAAAAAATCGCCTTTATGAAGGGGAAAACAGGTTTAGAAAAAGGCTGAAATAAAAATAAACTAATAATAAAGGAAAAACACTTTTCCCAAAATCTAGAACGGGGCAAAACAAGAATTATGATATTTTGGGAAATTTACGGAAATACATAATTCAAATTCTGAACCATTCTCATTGGCGGGATAAAAACACCAATCAGAATAGGGGCGACAGTAAACCCCTTTTAAAACCTTGGGGAAGTTTAGACCAATCAAAACCAAAGGCGGGGTAGTTTCAAAAAAAGTAAAAATGCAGAAAAGAGCTGATTTGGGAGCTACGGGGACTTGGCATCCGCCAATCAAATAGGGGCGACAAAGACCCCTTTTTAGTCTATGGGAATTTAGACCAATCAGAATCCAGGGGGGGGAAATTCAAAATACATAAAAAAAAACAGAAAAGAGGATTGGCTGACTCGGGTGTTCTTCCCAGCCAATCCAGCCGAGCTACTTCTCCCCTTTTTAGTCTATGGAGAGATGGGCGCTCTGAAATCTCGGGTTCAGCGCCGTGCGGGATGAATATTAATAAAAAAATAAATTTTTTTAAATGTAAAACATTATCGATAAAAGCAAAACCTCTTTTCAAATAAAGCATTAAAAACCCAACAACGCGTTTGTCGCCGAGACCGCGCACATAGGGAATTGCAAAAAGAGAAACGCCGGGAAAAAAAAATAATTCAAAATTTTTAAACTATTTCATTTGGCGGGGAGAAGCCCGCCAATCAATTGGGGCGACAAAACCATTATATCCCATGGAAAATTTGGGCCAAAACAGAATGGAGCGCAGTGGGCCCACTAACCTTTTAAGGAGTATTTAACCAATTTTAGAAAAGGGGCGACAAAGTCCCCCTTAAATCCATGGAGAAGTTTGGACCAATCAAAATCAAAGGCGGACAGTTAAAATCAGTAAAAAAAGAAAAAGGATTGGGTGAGCTGCGGGGGCTTGGCAATCCCACCCAAACAGAGCGCGAGCTACTTCTCCCCATTTTATTTATGGAAGGGGATGGGGGGCTCTGAAATCTCGGGTCTCGCCCGTGGGGGCATGAATATTAATAAAAAAAAACAATTTTTTTTTAAATTAAAACGTTTTTCAAATAAAAGCAACCCTTCTTTTCAAAAAAGCAGTTTAAAAAACCCAACAACGCTTTGTCGCCCAAGACCGGCCTACATAGGGGAAATTTCAATAGAGAAACCCGGGGGGGTGGGGGGGGGGGAAAAAAAGGGGGGGGGGGGGTGGTTTGGGGGGGGGGGGGGGGGGTTTGGGGGGGGTGGGGAGGGAGGGGCGGGGGGGGAAAAAGGGGGGGGGGGGGGGGGGGGGGGTGGGGGGGGGGGGGGGGGGGGGGGGGGGGGGCGGGGGGGGGGGGGGGGCCCGGGAGGGGGGAAAAAAAGGGGGGGGGGGGGGGGGGGGAAGGGGGGGGGGGGGGGGGGGGGGGGGGGGGGGGGGGGGGGGGAAATCAAATTATAACACTACAGAAGTTGTCCTTTTTATATAAAACAATGTAATGGGGGGGAACGAAAAAAAAAAATTAAATCAAAAAAATCATTTTTTATTTTTTTATTTTTCGTTGCACCCAACTTTTGTCCTTGGCTAAAAAAAAAAAGAAAAAAACCCTATTTTTTTTTTTTCCATTTTCCCCAAAATTTATTAAAACACAAATGGATACACTCAAAAATTAATAAAAATGTGAAAACTATTCAAGGTGCCAATGTGGGAGAAAATAAACTTTGCTAAATTTCCCAAAAAATGAAGGGCAGTAAAACTCAGTCGCAGCGAATTAGTAGGGATCAATACATCATCAGCGGGTTTTTGCAAAACCCTATAAACATTATTTTGTTTGGGAAAGGATAAAAGACCAAGATCGCCGGGGAACTAGTTCTACCAGCGTCACTCTGTTTTAGCTGCGAAAAAAAAATATCCGTTCACAATAAAAACCAAAAAACACAATACAGTCAATATTAGCAAACATTGGGAGGAAGGGGAAAGGAGAGAGGGGGTGGGCTCGATACTGGCATAAGTCACCACATAACGAACGGGGTTGTTAACGGGGCAGACGGGGCTTCATGGGCCCACTTTGGGAAAATACGGACATTTTTTGGCAAAAGGGAAAAGCTATTCCCCCCAAGTCCGAAGTGTAAAAGGGGCCTGAGAGAGACATTCCCATCCCCCCATGTCTGAGGAATGGGCCTCCTGTAACCACGAGGAGATAGATGGTACTGCCCCCTTTTACAACCCAACGGGTTCCCCAAAATTTTTGGGCCGGATTAGGGAAAGAGAGTAAATGATCCGGGGACGGATGCGGGAGAGGTCCTGGGAAAAGAAGTAGGGCCCTGGGTTTTTAGGACCCTAATTCCTTGATCATTGGATAAGGTCCAAAAAATTCTCCCGTAGGTTGTAAACTTCAGCAGCTCCACCGACATGGGACATGTACCCACCCGGCCCGACATCCCACATAAGTTAGAGACCCCTGGGATAGGGAGGGGAGAAGGGCCGGGACCCTTACCAAGGTGATAATCTTATAATTTTGTTTCCCGGGTTTAACTGACACAGATTTTCTGGTCCAGCAGGGAAATTTTTTTCCCATTCCCCTATCTCCCCTCCCCCAACTCCCTTCCCCTCCTCTGGAAGGGGAAGCCGCTCTGTTGGACGCCCCCAAGCCATAATTTCGACAAGGGGCGGGGGCCCCTACGGGGGCCCGTAGACACCACTCCCCAAATGGCGTAAAGGCTATTAGGTCGGCGGGACCCTTAAAACAGAGTAGGACTACGGAGCTGATAAAGTCAAACCGGGAAGGTCACCCCCGGCCGCCCCTCCGTCAATTTCCCAAAAAAGGGCTTAAGAGTTTCCCGAAAGCACAGCCCAAACACCTTTTGGGGGTGGGCCCCCCCCCCAAACCTAAAAAGAGCCTGGGGGGACCGGCAGGGGCAGCTGGTTTTTCCCCTCAGTGGGGAAACAGGACCCGCGGCCGCATTTAAAAACACTTAGATGATACTTTTGCAACTGAGACGGTTAAACCCGGGTTAAACCGGGGAAACCCCCGGGGGGGGAAAGCTTATTAGTAAAGTGCGGGGGTCGGAAACCCAAAGGCAGGGGACCACGGGGGCCTGTTAAAAGGGGATCTAGTTGAACCCCCATTTTCGCGGGCCCCTTTCCCGGGAAAGAACCCAAAAAACCCGGGGTTTCAAAAACTCCCCGAAGAAAAAACCGATTTTTTTGATTTAATTTTTTTTTTCGTTACCCCCTTTATTATTTTTAAATTTTTATATACACATGGGTTACAATTTTCTTTTGTTTAAAATTTTGATTTGGCCTTGTACAGTTTGTTTTAAAGTTTGCATTGAGAAAACCCATGGGAAAGGTCGCTCGTTTTTCCCCCTTTGGGTTTCCAAATAACGGCGCCTTTTTAACTTAGCAATCACAGAGTGGGGGCCTCAAAATTTTAAATTTTCCCCATAAATTTTCTTTTTTGGAAAAAGTAGCTCGCGCTCTCTTTGGGGCAAAGGGCTGGACAAGCCCCCCCCGCTTAAACCAAAATCAGCTCGTTTTCTGCTTTTTTAAACTGTTTTTGAACGGGGTTCCCCCTTTGAATTGTTTGGCCCAATTTTTTCTCCATAGGATATAATGGGAAACATTATCGTTTCCTTTTTCTGATTGGCCCAATTTCCTCTCCTGGTTTATAATGGGACATTGTCGCTCCTATTCTGATTGGTTTGGTTTATCCCGGGGACCAATGAAATAAGCTTAAAAACAATTTTAATTATGAAATTTCCCCAGCAATTCTCTCTGTTGAAAATTCCCTAGGGTAGCGCCGGTCTCGGCGAAAAACGCGTTTTTTTCCCGGGTTTTTTTAACTGCTTTTTTTGAAAAGGGGAAGGGTTTCCCGGCTTTTTAAAATTGATAATTTTTTAAAACACTTAAAAAAAAACCCTTTTTTTTTTTAAATTACTTCATGCCCCCACGGCGCGAGAGCCAGGGTTTCAGAGCGCCCTTTCTCCCCCTAGGCAATAAGGGGAAAAAGGTTAGCTGGGGCGCGTAAATTGGTGGGTTACCCCAAGGGCCCCCCTTTAGCTCAGCCAATAAGCTCTTTTCTGTCTTTTTATTTTAAAATTTTGAAATTACCCCCGCCGTGGATTCTGATTGGTTAAATTTTTCCATAAAATTTAAGAATGGGGTTTTTTGTGGTCCTTTTCCCTGATTGGCCCAAAATTTTCTCCATAGGCTAGAATGGCCCTCTGTTGCTCCTATTCTGATTTGGGGGAAGTAGCCGGCCCCCTAACTTAACCAAATCGCTTTTTTTTCACTTTTAAAAACTGTTTTTAAACTACCCCGCCGTGGGTTTCTGTTTGGGGTCCCAAAACCTTTTTCCCCATAGGTTTTTTAATTTTAAAACCTGTCGTTTAAAAATTCTAAATTGGCGGGGTTTTCTGCTACCAATAAAGAATAGCTTTCTGAATTTGAATTACTGTATTTCCCCGGGAAAATTTTTCCAAATATCCAAATTTCTTAAATTAGGATATTGGAAATTTATTTTTTTTTAAATGTATTTTTTTTTTTTTTTTTAGGTTTCAGCTTTTTTTCCCGGAATGTTAAAAACGTTTTTTAATAAAGAAATTTTTTTGATTCATCCCCTTGGGCCCCGACTTTCGGGGAATGATTTCTCGCTTTTCCCAGCCTTTCCCCCCCGATGGGGGAACTGTTTTTTCGGCGCAGTCCCGCCGGCGCCTAAGTCCCGCACGGGCGCCCATGCCCCCCGCACGGTCCCCCACACACACGGCCCAGGCGCGGGGGACTTTTTCTCCGCAGGTATGACCGCTTTTACCCCCCGGGGGCAAATAATAGGCGCAGCGCCGCATGCGCCTCGGACCTGCCTGGCCTAACACACGGCCCAGGCGCGGCGGACTTTACATTGAAATGTATGAGCGGGGAAACCAGCCCTGACAAAAATGGCCAAAAATTCCGCCAAAAAAACTGGCGGAAAGGGGGCGCCCCGACCTGGCGGGTTTTCATCCCCATGTGGCCCACTGTGTCTTTAAATAGGGCCCCCTTGCCCCCGAGGGAGCATGTGTACGCACAAAGCCAGGGAGCTGGAGGAAGCAAAAGGGGAAATCGAAACCCGCCAGCCCGGGGAAAGCTGCAGGACTGGCCCGGAGCTGGGGCGGAGCCCTGCAAAAAAAGCCGGGTTGGGGCAACCCGAGGGTGCCCAGCACCCGGGGACTGGAGACGCGGGACGCGACCCGTCCATACAGGGACCGCGGCCCTCAAAAATTGACAGATCCAAAACGTCGTGTGAACAAGCCCCCAAGGTGCTTTCCACACAGTGCATTTTTTGGGTGCGTTTTTTTTAAAGCGTTTTTTTTGTGCGGGAAAGGGACAGCAAATTTTTGCACTCTAAAACTTAAAAAGATGTTTATTTTGTTTAAAAATTTAAAACTTTGATCTGAAAAAAAAAACCCTCAGCTTGACAATTTTGGCCCGGTTTCCGAATTTCCAGATGTTAAAAAATTTGGGAAAAAAAGGAAAAAAATTTTAATTTGTAACAGGTTTTATTCAGAAATCCCGTACAAAAAAAGCAAATTTACCATTCTATCCGAGTGGTGCTCAAAGGAAGCCAAGTTTTCTCAAACATTTTAAGATCTGGAGCACTTACTTGAGGTATGTCATGTGCAAAATGGATTTGATACCTGGCTCTATTCCTAAACTTATCTTGCAAAATTTAAAATTTGAACTGGCAAAAGAAACTACACCTCAATCATTTGTAGGATCTCCCAAGTGCCACGTGTTAGGGTATGATCACACGGCATGTTTTACTCCGTGTTTTAGATACGTGTTTGGATCCGTCTTTCAGACCCTAGAAGGACCCAAACACGCAGCTAACAAATAGCAATGTGCTTTTATATTGCTTTTAATACGAGACATTCAGCGGCATTCACACGAGTGAACGCCGATGTGTCTCATTGCGTCTTTCGGATTCGTCCCAAGAATGTGCTTGAGAAAGGGGAGGGTGCTCTCTGAAATGTTGCATGCTTGCTACAGACTCCGCCTGTCTGTTCTACTCCACGACTTGGCTCCTTAAGTAGTGGACGCCATTGGAGTTTCCAAGCGTTCCCCGTTGGGATATTAACTGGTCATCACACATTATCGTCTATTAACCGCAAGTAGCATAAGTTATGCACCTTTGAATTTTGTATGTTTTAAATGGACATGCTTAAAGGGAACCTGTCACATAGGTTGTGCCCCCATTGCTGCGGGCAGCACAAGCTAGTGTTAGACGTGCTGTTCCCAGCGCTGTGTCCCTTATTCTGTAAGATGCAGCAGTTTTAGAGCATTTACCCCTCAAATCTTATTCATGAGTAGGTGTTAGCTCCACCCACCAAAGGCTAGCCCCGCCCACTGACAGTTATTCACATGTTTCTACCTATTCAAAGTAATGGGTTTATCAGTTGAGGTGGGCGGGGCTAGCCTCCGATTGGCCGGGTTTGAAAAAAACTGACTCTTTGAAGGACTCTTCGAATGACTCTTCTGGCTGAAAACTGCAAGATTTGAGCATTAAATAGCATCGAAAACTACAGAATCTTACAGAATAAGGGACACAGCGCTGGGAACAGCAGGTCTGACATTACCTTGTTCTGTCCTCAGCAAGGGGGGCATAATCTATGTGACAGGTTCTCTTTAACAGAGATTTTATGAAGTTAAACTCCTGCATTCATATATTAGATTGGCATACTATGGGAGAATGAGGAGCTCCTAATATGCAGGTGCAGTGAATAGACCAGAAAGCATTTAACCCTACTATTACTGATTTGGATTTTAACCGTCCCAGCAGGAGCCCTGTAATAAACTATAGGGTGCAATCCTGCTGCAGCCAACACGGATCCAGACACACAGCCGCTTGTTTGAGTAAGTGTTGGATCTGTTTTAGATCCGACTGCTACAGCGTTTTTGGATCCGCTTTTCGGATCCAACATGGATCCAAACTCGGATCCAAAAACGTTGTGTGAACAAACCCTTAAGGTGCTTTCACACGCAGCTGCGTTTTTTGGTGCATTTTATTGTGCAGAAAGGCACAATAACTAGAGTGCTAGAGTGCTTTCACACAGTGCGTTTTTTGACACCTTTTTCGGATGTGTTTTTTTGTGTAGAAAGGCAGAGCAATTAATGCTATACATTTCTGCACAAAAAAAGCACCAAAAATTCAGCTGCTTGTGAAAGCACCATAAGGGTATGTTCACACGGCGTGTTTTGATACCTGTTTAGATGCGTGTTTGGATCTGTGTTTTGGACCCTAAATGGACCCAAACTCGCATCTAACAGTGTGCAATGTGATTTACTTTGCTTTCACTGTAAAACAAGCATCGGTGTTCAGACGAGTGATCGCTGGTCCGTGTTTAATTGCATCTTTCTGATCCATTCCAAAAATTTTCATTTCAATTCTTGGTCCGAAAGACGCAGCAGGAGCCCTATAATAAAGTATGGGGTGCGATCCTGCTGCAGCAACAACACATCCAAACATGCAGCTGCATTTTGGATCCGTTTTGGATGCGGTTTATGCAGTGATTTTGGATGCGTTTTTTGGATTTAAAACGAATTCAGCACACCCTTTGAATAAACCTTAAGGGCCGGTTCACACGGCTTATTCAAGCCGTAATTGCGGGATGGATTCCGCCCGCAATACGGCTTGAATAAGGGGCGGGGGCGCTGCCCGCCGGCCCCATAGACTTTCATTATCCACGGCGCATATTCCGCGCAATTTCTCCCCGCCCGGCCGATTGACCGAGCGGGGAGGAGAGACAGAATCCCTAGTGCTCTATGAGAACTGTGTATTACCGTAATGGCTGGGATGGATTCCAGCCGTATTGCAGCGCAGTACGGCGCCCAATACGGCTGGAATCCGTGCCCAAAATAAGCCGTGTGAACGGCCCTTAAGAATTTCAAGCTGTGATAGGTTCATTCCAAGGTCCGCATTCACACTGATTTCCAAGCCGTGCTCATGTGAAACAGTCGTGCACCCTTCTACCTAACCACAGCATGGGATCATCAGGAGGAGGGTTCAAGATTTCTCAAACAGCCCATTTTAAGCACCTATTATAGAAATGAGTGATACAAATTTGATGCCTGGTTCTATTGCGAAATTTATCTTGTAATCAATGTGAAAAATTAAGAATTGGCACTGACAAAACAAGCTACAGCTTCATCATTTGTGGAGCCCCCCGAACGCCACATGTTATAAAAGGAAAACAAGAAAAAATTGTAACAGGTTGATTCTTATACAGAGGTTGGAGGAGGGGAGTTTTGGGATGGAAATAGGACAGGGTAACCTTTCATTGCCAACCGACTCTCATCCATATGCTCAGATGGAAGAGACGGGCCCCTCTTCTGATAGGAAATATCACAGCTGTCACCTTGATCGCAGCGGGGACCTCATTAATTCCGGGGAAATGCTGCGCTCAGCACAGGTAAGAAGCCGGCAAGTGACACCGGAAAGTGAAATCATTACAAGTTAATGTTTTGCCAAACACTGCTTGATTTCCCAACCTTGCCCTCATCAGATTATTCAATTACTGACGGCCGGGACCAGGTCATAAGTTTTTATTCCGTTTTGCCTCAGAGAGTTTGGTACGAGGCAGAGTTACTGATTTTCATAATGAGACGGCTACATTATTATATGGTATAATATGGTATTTCTGTAAAGCCAATGGACGCTAAGGAGCTTGCAATCTATTTGCACAATGTAGAATTTGTAGAGTAGGAAGTTAAAATGTTGCAGCTTTTGCCATTAGGTGTCACTTTAGGCTGCTTTCACACCGCGCAGTTTTGGTGCAGTTTTAACTGCACTCCAATTAAGTGACTTTATTACCATCCAGCTTCTTTCACTTCTCTAAATTGTTTGGAAAGTGAGGAATCAGTCAGGGTGCTTTCACACAGTGCGTTTTTGGTGCGTTTTTTTATGCGTTTAAAGCGGAAGGCGCAGCAGTTAATGCTGTACATTGCGGCACCGAAATTGCCACGAATTTTGCCGCGTTTTTTGTGCAGTAATCTAGCGCATTGACTGCTGTGCCTTCCTGCACAAAAACGCACCAAAAATGCACTGTGTGAAAGCACCCTCAATGTGTTTGTATCCACAAGACTTCACACAGTCATTTATTACTTACCTGAAAAACCTTTCTGAACAATTTAGACGACTGAAAGAAGCTACTGGTAATAAGGGCAGTTGAATTGGAGCCCAGTTAAAACTGCACAAAACCTGCGCTGTGTGAACGCACCCTTGAGATGTTACACATGAGCCTCGATGAAGATGATTGGTATTACTTACAGGTGCTTCTCAATAAATTAGAATATCAGCCAAAAGTTTGTTTTTTTTTTTTTTTTTCAGTGATTCAATTCCAAAATTGAATCCATATATAATATAGAGTCATTACAAACAGAGAGAACTTACGAGTGTTTATTTCTGTGAATCTTGATGATTCTGGCTCATTACAGCCCAGGAAAACCCAAAAGTCATTATCTCAGAAAATTAGAATATTATATAAGACCAACTGTAAAAAATTTGTGGAACACAGAAATGTCGGCCAAATGAAAAGTCTGTACAGTAAACGCCCTCAATACTTGCTTGGGGCTCCTTTTGCATGAATGACTGCATTAATGCAGTGTGGCATGGAGGCGATCAGCTGGTGGCACTGCAGAGGTGTTATGGAAGCCCAGGTCGCTTTAATAGCAGCCTTCAGCTCATCTGCATTGTTGGGTCTGGTGTCTCTCCTCTTCCTCTTAACAATACCCCATCGACTCTCTGGGGTTAAGATCTGGTGAGTTTGCTGGCCATTCAAGCGCAGTGATACTGTGGTTATTAAGCCAGGCACTGGTACTTTTGGCGGTGTGGACAGGTGCCAAGTCCTGCTGGAGAATGTAAATTCTATCTCCAAAAAGCTTTTCGCAGAGGGAAACATGAAGTGCTCTAAGATTTCCTGGTAGACGCCTGCGCTGACTTTAGTCTTGATAAAACAGTGTACCTAAACCAGCAGATGACATGGCTCCCCAAACCATCACTGATTGTGGAAACTTCACACTAGTGCTCAATCAGCTTGGATTGTGTCTCTCCACTCTTCCACCAGACTCTGGGACCTTGATGAAAGGCAAAATTTACTTTCATCTGAAAACAACACCTTGGACACTGAGCAACAGTCCAGTTCTTTTTCTCCAGGTAAGGCACTTCTGGCGTTGTCTATTAGTCATGAGTGGCCTGACACTTGGAATGCGACACTTGTAGCCCATGTCCTGAATATGTCTGTGTGTGGTGACTCCAGCAGCAGTAGACTCCATGTTAATTTCTCCAATATTTTTGAATGGCCTTTTCTTATTAATCCTATCAAGGCTGCGGTTATCGCAGTTGCTTGGGCACCTTTTTCTACCACACTTTTCCCTTCCACTCAACCTTCTATTAATATGCTTTGATACAACGCTCTGTGAGCAGCCAGCTTCTTTAGCAATGACCTTTTGCGGCTTACCCTCCTTGTGGAATGTGTCAATGATTGCCTTCTGGACATCTGTAAAGTCAGCAGTCTTCCCTATGATTGTGTCGCCTACTGAACCAGACTAAGGGACCTTGTAAAACACTTAGGAAGCCTTTGAATGTGTTTTGGGTTTATTATTTTCTGAGATAATGACTTGAGTTTTCCTTGGTTGTAATGAGCCATAATCATCAAGATTAACATTAAGAAACACTTGAAAAAGTTCACTCTGTTTGTAATGATTCTATAGAATATATGAGTTTCACTATTTTAATTAAATTAGTAAAAAAAATTATAATTTTGGCTGATTTTCTAATGTATTGAGAAGCACCTGTACTCTTGATGGTCATATTTCCTCTCAACAGCACCCCACATGGCCAGATATGACATTGCAAATAAAATTACCATTATTGCAGATCAGTGCCCCACTAAAGAGCCAAAGAGCATGTGTTTTTCACAACACTGGTTGACACATACTGAAAATAAAACTTATGAAGCCAAACAGCAGTCGCATGTAAGTAATATGAAGCATTTATCAAAATAAACATAATTACCATTGTTGCTATAGTTATCATTAGATGACAGACAGTAAGATGGATGGCAATGAGCATGGACACTAATGGAAGGTTAAACGACTTGAATCCAGAGGCAAATCACCAAATTATACCTGACCCTAACAACTCGCTTTCCCTAAATCTGTCCCTAACAACCTTCCCCTAGTGCTGTCTCTAACATCAGACCCCACTAACCCTATTGTATTCTTAAAATAATCCCTACCAATAATTTTCACTATTCTGATCCTAACCAACTAGTTGATAACTACCAAAGAATACCCAGGAATAGAAGACATTGCAAGACTGACAAGGGCAGAACTAAAGCAACCAGAGAACTAAAAGCAAACAGACTCTAGCTAGCTGGGTACATAAATCTAAACTGGAACAGAATGCAACAGGATGAAATATGTAAAATACTATAAATAGAAACCAAGCAGATTACAAAACTCAAGTTCTCAGCTTAGCAGTATACTCTGCACCAGCCGACAAGTGAAGCTCAGCATTATTGAAGGCTACCAATCATTCATTCCCATTAATTGAGCTCATATGTTCTGCATTGTCAGTTGATAGTCCTGAGACTACCCGCATGGTCAGCTGATAATCCTGAGACTACCTGCATGGTCAGTTGATAATCCTGAGACTACCTGCATGGTCAGTTGATAATCCTGAGATACCCGCATGGTCAGCTGATAGTCCTGAGACTACCTGCATGGTCAGCTGATAGTCCTGAGACTACCTGCATGGTCAGCTGATAATCCTGAGACTACCTGCATGGTCAACTGATAGTCCTGAGACTACCTGCATGGTCAGCTGATAGTCCTGAGACTACCTGCATGGTCAGCTGATAGTCCTGAGACTACCTGCATGGTCAGCTGATAATCCTAAAACTGCCCGCATGGTCAGTTGATAGTCCTGAGACTATCTGCATGGTCAGCTGATGGTCCTGAGACTACCTGCTTGGTCAGCTGATAGTCGTGAGACTACCTGCATGGTCAGCTGTTAGACCTGAGACTAGCTGCAAGGTCAGCTGATAGTCCTGAGACTATCTGCATGGTCAGCTGATAGTCCTGAGACTACCTGCTTGGTCAGCTGATAGTCCTGTGACTACCTGCATGGTCAGCTGATAGTCCTGAGGGTCGTTTGAGGCTGTTGAATAGCAACTACCTCATTTGATCTAGTAAGCCAGAGAAGACTAAATAGTGGAGGATTGCTGCCATTCATAACTGTATTATTAAACTTAGGAATGGAGGAAGAGTTGGAATTCATACAGGCAGATTTGAGATGCTAAACTCCAGCTGCATAAAGACGTTGGTGATTTAGTGGTCCCCAATCTAGTCATAGGTTCCCTTTAAATCAGTCTATTATACAAACTGATGTGGCTGTCATTGTTATGGGGCCCATTGTAGCTGACATTACAATGGGGCACGTCATGGCTGGCACTACTTGGGGAAAATGTTTATGTACTGTCAATATACCATACATCTGAATCCTACAACATGTAATAGGTGAGGAGACCTATCTTTCGGCATTTTAAAAATCAGGTCCATTTGAAAGCTGCCATATTGAATCAATTCCATTGGTGGGCCTCGAGAATCAACTGCACTGGTGAGCCCCAAGAAAAAACTCCACTAATGGGATCCAAGAATCATTCCATGGGGGGCCCCCAAGAATCATCTCACTGGTGGACCCCAAGATCTCTCCACTGGTGGGCCCAAGAATCAACCCCATGGGGGATCCCAAGAATCAACTCCATTTTTTTTTTTTTTTTTTTTTGGGGGGACCCCAAGAATCAACCCCACTGGGGGGGCCGAAGAATCTTTTTCCCCCCCGGTGGCCCCAAGAATTAGCTCCACTGGTGGGCCCCAAGAATCAACTCCACTGGTGGCCCCAAGAATCAACTCCACTGGAGGGCCTCAAGAATGATCTCCAATGATGGACCCCTAAATCAACTCCACTGGTGGCCGATTAGAATCAAATCCACTGGGGAGCCCAAGAAACAACTCCACAGGTGGCCCCTGAATCAACTGCACAGGTGGGCCCCCATAATGAAATTCCACTGGTGGGCTCTGAGCTCTGATCCGCACTGTAAGGGAAGTCTTTTCAATAGGAAAGTGGTCATGTATCATATCTAAGGAGACCAGAATTGTCTCAGAAATCGATTGCCGCAATCAGATTCACAGATTCTATTGTATTTTCAAAGTTATCAACACAGAAAGTTCTCATGCAGGTTCACAATGGCTTTGTGTTCAGCACCTTGGATAACACATTGAACATGTCAAAGAGCTGTTATTGTTGCAACTTTCTGTGGTGATAACTTTTCAACCACAAGAGATATTGAAAATCTATTTGTGGCAATCGATTTCTTGGACAATTCTGGTCTTCAGTTATATGTTACATGACCACCTTCCCATTGAAAAAACTTGTCCTTGATCCAATATGGCGGCTTTCAACATGGCGGCCATGTTGCAGACATAGCCTAAAAGAGAGGCCCCCCTCTCCCATTACTTGCTGGATATTCAGATAGGTAATTTTCCCTTCCTGAGATAAAAGGGAGCCCTGGGACTTCTGAAGAGTGGGAGCTACAGGACGCAAACTGCTTGGAGTAGGTGTTAGTGAGTGCTCACCGGTTCAAAACCGAAGTAGAAGTTGTGAGATATCCACTCAAACACCAATACACAATGTATACACACACGAGAAGCAAACACAGATGTAAGTTACACTTTGTCCTTCACTAAGCAATGTCCGAGCAGCTCGGACTGAAGTATGCAAATAC
Organism: Phyllomedusa bahiana; assembly: GCA_025379985.1. NCBI lineage: Eukaryota > Metazoa > Chordata > Amphibia > Anura > Hylidae > Phyllomedusa > Phyllomedusa bahiana. The sequence goes on from JAODAL010013254.1 coordinate 20,498, forward strand.
CTCCTGGACTAGCAAATGGAGAATATTTACATTTTCTCTTAATCACAGTGGATTTTCTGCTCAGGTACGAACATTTACAGAGACGCCAGCAAGGTCAGACCACCAAGGATTGTCTATATGGAGACGGTTTTTATAGCTAATTAATAAGGAAACATGAATAACTACAATATGGTCAAGTACAAGCCATTAATTCGAGAAACGCAATGACTCCTGCAGACTCCTAATTAAATCTATGGATTCTTTCTCCCAAATAAAGGGGCTGAATTAAAGTATCCGGATATAAAGGAACAAAGCATTTCATTGGATTTTGCTTGAAGACTGTTGCAGTGTTGGAAATCTTGTACTGATCAGTTGTTAGCCCTTAAAAAAAGTTGTACAATATTCAAGAAGTCTGGCTAATTAAATCCATAAACAGCTCTACGACTGACTCTGGAATGGGTCTGGTATCTGGTACTTGGGTCTGAAATTGCAGCTCTAGCTCAATAAAGTAAATGTGAATGAGCTGCAATACCACACACAACCTGAATACAGGTGTGGCGCTGTTCATGTCAAGAGAATCTCAGTGAACATCCACTGCCGGCCTATGTGCTAGTCCAAAGCAATTTAGCAAATTCTCAAATCATCTCCTGTGTCAATGGAAAGGAAAACATCAAAAGCAATTCAACAGCAATTCAAACAAATAGAGAACATTGATATTTCAAATAGGTTCAGCTAAATAACAAACTTCCAGTCCACATAACTCTGCTATAATGATAATATAATATAACTATTATAATACTGTCCCATATGTACAAGAATATAACTACTATAATACTGGCCCTAAGTACAAGAATATAACTACTATAATACTAACCCTAAGTACAAGAATATAACTACTATAATAGTGCCCTCTATGTACAAGCATATAACTACTATAAAACTGCTCCTAGGTACAAGAACAAAACTACTAAATATAGCTCCCTAGTACAAGAATATAACTACAATAATATTGAGCTCGCTATGTACAGAGAATATCCCTACTATAATACTGCTCCCTATTCAAATAATATAACTACTATAATTACTGCCCCCAAGTACACAAAATATAACTACTATAATACTGCTCCCTATGGACAAGAATATAACAACAATAATACTGCCCCCTATTTACAAGAATTTAATCTACTATAATACTGCCCCCATATGGTACAAAATATAACTACTATAATACTGCCCCCTATGTACAAGAATATAACTACTATAATACTCCTCCTCTGTACTAAGACTATAACTACTGTAATACTGTCCCCCTTTGTCACAAGAATATAACTACTATAATTCTGTCTCCTATGTAACAAGAATATAACTACTATAATACTGCACCTATGTACGAATAATATAACTACTAATACTACTGCTTCCTATGTACAAGGAATATAATCTACTATAATACTGCCTCCAATGTACAAGAATCTAACTACTATAGTACTGCTCCTATGTACAAGAACATAACTAATATACACAGCCTCTATGAACAATGAATATAACTACTATAATTTCTGCCCCTAGTACAAGAACATAACTACCTATAACATTTGCTCCCTATTACAAGAAATAACTACTATAATACTCGCCCCCTAGTACAAGAATATAACTAACTAGAATACTGCCCCTATGTACAAGAACATAACCCTACTATAATCAATTGCTCCCTATGTAACAAGAATATAACTACTATAATACTGCTCCCTATGTACACAGAATATAACTACTAAAAACTGCCCCCTATAGTAACAAGAATATAACTAACTATAATATTGCTCCCTAGTAACACAGAAATAATACTAATATATTACTGCTCCCTAATGTACAAATAATATAACTACTAATAATAATGCCCCCTATGTAGCAAGAAATAACTACTATAATATTGGCTCCCTATGTACACAAATATAACTACTAAATACTTCCCCCTATGTACAGAGAATATAACAACTATAATACTGCCCCCTATGTACAAGAAAATAACTACATAATACAGCCCTAATTGTAATAAATCGTATTGTACACGAAAGATAACTACTAAATACTGCCATCCTATGTACAAAAGAATCGAACAACTGTAATACTGTCCCCCTTTGGACAAGAATAAACGACTATAAGTCTGTCCCCTATTGGTACAAGAAAATAACTACTATAATACTGCCTCCCTAAGTACAAGAATATAACTACTATAGATACTGCACCTAATGTACAAAAAATAACAACTATAAATACTGCACCTATGTACAAAGAAATAACTACTATAATACTTGCCTCCTATGTACAAGAATATAACTACTATAATATTGCTCCTATGTACAAGAATATAACTACTATAATACTGCCTCCTATGTACAAGAAAATAACTATTATAATACTGTCCCATATGTACAAAAATTACAAGAATATAACTACTATAATACTGGCCCTAAGTACAAGAATATGACTACAATAATACTGCCCCTAGTACAAGAATATAACTAAATAATACTGCTCCTATGTAAAAGAATATAACTACCCTAATACTGCCTCCTTATGTCACAAGAATAATAACAACTATAATACTGCACCATATGTACAAGAATATATCTACTATAATGCTGCCCCCTATGTAGCAAGAATATAACTACTATAATAACTGCTCCCTATGTACAAGAATATAACTACTAATATACTGGGCCCCCTATGTACAAAGAATATAACTACTGATAATACTGCCCCCCTATGTACACGAATATAACTACTATAATACTGCCCCATGTACACCGAATATGACTACATAATACTGCCCCTATGTACAGAATATAACACTATAATGCTGCCCCCTAAGTACAAGAACAATATAACTACTATAATACTGCACCTATGTACAAGAATATAACTACTATAATACTGCACCTATGTACAAGAATATAACTACCATAATACTGCTCCTATGTACAAGAATATAACTACTATAATACTACCCCCTATATACAAGAATATAACTACTATAAACAAGCCCCAATGTACATGAATACCGGATTAGGTTTATACCAAAAAACATAAAAAATGGAAAGTCCAACTGGATGCAGGTATAAAAAGCGTTCTAGGCTGTAGTTTAAAATTTCGATGTAAAAACAAAAGACACTTGGTATCTGACCATATAACAGTGTCTATAATTTATTACAGCAGCGCTTTAAACAACAACGCGTTTCACAGAGACTCCTGCTCTGCTTCCTCAGTTTGTAGCAGGAGGCAGCTTGGCCAAAACCCTAGGGGTTGGATATTCACGTATGCCCAAATAGGAGTTGTGCTATTTCATTTGCACAACTTAAATAGGTGAGAAGCTCTTTAATATTTATTACTCCTGTAATTTAAAACTTTATTTGCACGAGGAGTTGCGCTTCGTGTCTGTGATTTCTCTTTGCAGTACATAGATCTACTATATACAAGAATATAACTACTATAATACTGCCTCCTATGTACAAGAATATAACTACTATAATACTGCCTCCTACGTACAAGAACATAATTGCTATAATACTGCCCCCTATGTACAAGAATATATCTATTATAATACTGCCTCCTATGTACAAGAATATAAATACTATAATACTGCCCCCCGAAGAACAAGAATATAACTACTATAATACTGCCTCCTATGTACAAAATATAACTACAATAATACTGCTCCTATTACAAGAATATAACTACTCTAATACTGCCCCAATTGTACAAGTGATATAATTACTATAATACTGCTTCCTATGTACGAAGAATAATAACTACTATAAACTGCTCCTATTTACAATAATTTAACTACTATAATACTGCACCTATGTAAAACACGAATAAACACCATAATACTGCTCCTATGTACAAGAATATAACACTATAATACTACCGCCCTATATACAAGAATAAAACTACTATAATGCTGCCACCCTATGTACATAGAAATATACACTACTATAAAACTTCCCCTATGTACAAGAATATAACTAACTATAATACTGCACCTATGTACAAGAATATAACTACCATAATACTGCTCCTATGTACAAGAATATAACTACTATAATACTACCCCCTATATACAAGAATATAACTACTATAATACTGCCCCTATTTTACAAGAATAGTCCAATAGTTTTATTCCAAAAAACGAATGGGACAATAAACTGGTATGCAGGTAATAAAACGCGTGTACTAAGGGCATGTGTAGTTTAAAATTTCCGATTGTAAAAACAAAACAGTCTCTTGTAACCTGAGACCATATAACAGTGTCTATAATTTATTACAGCAGCGCTATAAACAACAACGCGATTCTCAGAGACCTCCCTGCTCTGCAACCTTTTTGTAGCAGGAGGCAGCTTGGCCAAAACCCAGGGGATTGGATATTCACGTATGCCCAAATAGTAGTTGTGCTATTTCATTTGCACAACTTAATAGGTAAAGCTCTTTAATATTTATTACTCCTGTATATTTAAACGTATTTGCACGAGGAGGTTGCGCTCGTGTTTGTGATTTCTCTTTGCGGCAGTACATAGATCTACACATACAAGAATATAACTACTGATAAATACGCCTCTATGTAACAAGAATATAACTAACTATAAAACTGGCCTCCTACGTAACAAGAACTTAAATTGCTATACATACTGCCCCCTAAGGTAACAAGAATATATCTATTATAAAACGGCCTCCTATGTAACAAGATATAAATACTATAATACTGCCCTCTATGTTACAAAATATAACCTACTATACATACCTGCCTCCTATTGTACAAGACTATAACTACAATAATACTGCCTATGTACAAGATATAACTACTAGAATACTGCCCTATGTAACAAGAAGATAATTACTATAATACTGCTCCTATGTACAAGACTAAACCTACTAATAAACTGCTCCTATATACAAGAATATAACTACAATAATACTGCACCTATGGTACAAGAATAATAACTACCATAATACTTCCTATGTACAAGAATATACCTACTATAATACTACCCCCTATAATACAAGAATATAACTACTCTACATGCTGCCCCCTATGTACAAGACTATAACTACTATAAACAGCCCCTATGTACAAGAATATAACTACATAATACTGCCCCTATGTATCAAAGACTATAACTACCATAATACTGCTCCATAGGTACAAGAATAACTAAACAACTCATAATACGTTGGTTGGGGGGGGGGGGGGGGGGGGGGGGGGGGGGGGGGTGGGGGTCCCCGGGCCCCCTATATACAAAATATAACTAACTATAATACACTGCCCCCTAGTAAAAAGAAATAGTCCAGATTGTTTATTCCAAAAAACGTATGGAAATATACTGGATGCAGGTATAAAAAGCGTTCTAGGCTGTAGTTTAAAATTTCGATGTAAAAACAATAGACACTGTACCTGACCATATAACCGGTGTCCTATAATTTATTACAGCAGCGCTTTAAACAACAACGCGTTTCACAGAGACTCCTGCTCTGCTTCCTTAGTTTGTAGCAGGAGGCAGCTTGGCCAAAACCCTAGGGGTTGGATATTCACGTATGCCCAAATAGGAGTTGTGCTATTTCATTTGCACAACTTAAATAGGTGAGAAGCTCTTTAATATTTATTACTCCAGTAAATTTAAAAACTTTATTTTCACGAGATTACGCTTCGTGTCTGTCTGATTTCTCTTTGCAGTACATATATCTACTATATACAAGAATATAAACGACTATAATAACTCGCCTCCTATGTACAAGAACATAATTGCTATAAACTGCCCTATGTACAAAATATATCTATTATAATCAGCCCGGGGGGGGGGGGGGGGGGGGGGGGGGGGGGGGGGGGGGGGTGGGGGGGCTAGGGAGATGGGGGGGGGGGGGGGAGGGGTGGGGGGGTTAAAATGAGTGTAAATGAATTATAAATTCTATAAACTGCTCATATGTACACAGATATATCTACAAATTATCTGGCTCCTATGTACAAGAATTTTAACTACTATAATACTGCCCTATGTACATAGAATAAATTAATATAATACTGCTCACTATTACAAGAATAGATCTACTATAAAACGGCTCCTATGTAACAAGAATAAAACTACATATAATACTGTCCCTAATGTACAGACTATAACTACTATATACTGCCCTATGTACAAGAATATAACTACTATATACTGCCCTCTAGTACAAGAATATATCTACTATAATACTGCCCCTATGTACAAGAATATAACTACTAGAATACGTGCCCTCTATTATATAGAATATAACACTCAAAATACGGCCCCTAAGTAACAAGAATATAATTACTATAATAATCGCCTCCCTATGTACACGATAATATAACGACAATAATAACTGTCCCCTATTTCAAGATATTAGTATACTTTAATACTGCCTCCCTATGTACAAGAATATAACTATTATAATATTTTTATAAGAATAGTATGTGCGGCAGATAATTCGGGCAGTGATAGGATCTCAGGATTCGGTGTTGGATTATGTTTCTGCTGTTTCATTCATGTTTCTGGCAGCTTATTTCACAGTAAACATTGGAGTAACAGGATTGTCGCCCACAGGAGATGACGCTCTGTACGACCTTACTAATATAAGCAGGTTTTCCATCTCTTTCCTCATCTTGGGCTCTCAGATAACTTCCTGCAAAATTAATTATATTTTAAATGAAGAGATTTTTTTTCAATTACTGTTCGCCTTCCTCGGGGAGCACTCTAGGCGGTATATATACATTGCATCGTGCCTGGTGGAGAACCCTAGAGTGCAAGCTCCTGTGCCGCACCCCTCAAAGTCCTCATTGGGCACAATGCAATGTATAGGTTCTGTAGAGAGAGTAGTCAACAACTACGAGTAATGAGAAGTCACTAAGGCGATGGTTACGCACTTCCCGCTATAGTTTTCCTTTAAGGATTTCTCAATAATAATTGCTTCTATTTTCAGTCAATTTACAAGCGCTAAAGATGGGGGGAACAGAGAGCGACAGCCCTCCCTGCGCAGGTGTCAGGAATGCTAATCACCTCCACTTGTTCGGTTTTAATTTTTACAAGACTTATTTCATTTTTATTAGGTTTCGCTGGAATAATTACCCAGAGATTTTACTAAACATTGCTTCCAAGATTAAAATTGCCACATGCGCGGTGTTGCATTAAATTCTTGTTTTTTTTCTGTCACTCACCGGTTTGGAGCGTTTTATACATTGCCTCATCGTTTTTCTAACCTTTACGGGCCCTTTAGTAAAGCAGAGGGGTCTGGAAAATCTTAAAAATTAAAAGAGGTAAAATTTAGTAGATAGATAGATAGATAGATGATAGGATAGATAGATAGATAATAAAATTGGAATTGAATAGATAAAAAGAAAATAATAGATAGATAGATTGATAGATAGATAGATGATAGAAGGATGGATATGAAAAATTAGATAAGGGTATGAGATAGATGATAGATATGAAAGTAGATAGATAGATAGATAGATAGATAGATAGTAGATAGAAAAAAGTAAATAGATAGTTTGAGAAATGGGTATGAGATGATAGTTATGAGTAGTTTATTAAAGATAAAATAGATAGATGATAGAATAGTAATAGATAGAATAGAAAATAGATATGAGAAAGATAGATATTTGAGAGATAGATAGATATAGATAAAAGTTAGAAGTAGAAGTAAATAGATAGAATAGTAATATAGATAAAAAAATAATATATAATAAATATAATAATAGAAGAAAGGAGAAAAAGAAAGAAATGAAAATGAGAAGATAGAAGAAGAATGAGAAGATGATGGGAAGAAAAGATTGTAGAAGATAATAGAATTTAAAAGAGAAGAAAGGGGAAAAATAATAAAAAAGGGGTTGTTAAAATTTAAAAGTTTTTAAAAATACTGTAGAAACATAGATGATACTAGTTCAATTATAGATATAAGATAGATGCATAGATACTGGTTAGATGATAGACATATAGCTGTAAGATAGAAGATATGGAAAGATAGATTGATATATAAATACTAGTTATTTAATAGATACATTCATATAAAATAGATAGATATTAGTTAAATGATAGGTATATAGATGTATAGATATAAGAGCGATACATAGATAGACATGCAGACACAGGTAAGGGGAGCGGGAGATAAAACACGTGACATCTTTTCATTCCTCGGTTACATTTGCCTCGTGTATCCTCTATGTGCTTATAACCTCATTGCCTCGTATGTGATCAGTTTCTATGTGTAATTAGTTTTTCGTTACGCCGGCGGTGTCATAAATCGTATATTGGAAAATCCGTGCAGTGGGGACTGCTGCACAGATTTTCTATTTAAATCAATATAAAAAGTTGACAGTTCAAACGGAAAACTGTCTGTAAAACCGACTGAAAACCTCTTGTCGTGGAAACGGACACAATCACATTTGTTAAGACTTTTATTTTTCCATCACGGCAGTAAATGTGTAGAAAGTTGTACAACACAATAGATCACAATGGAGCGCTCGCTACTGAAAAGGCGAAGAGCGCCACTGTTACAGCAAGTAGGGGATGAACACCAAAAACTATGATCTGCAATCTTGGGCATGGATGTCACTTGAGCGTCACAGGTTGCTGCCACTGGAATCTTCTTCACTCCTACATGACGCGGTTTTGTTTGAGACCTTGTTCTCCTCCACCTTCCATTTGAGGAGGCCCCACAGATGCTCCATAGGGTTTAGGTCTGGAGACACTTGGCCAGTCCAGCACCTTTACCCTCATTGTCTTTAGCAGGCAGTGGTCGTCTTGGAGGTGTTTGGGGTCGTTATCATGTTGGATACTGCCCTTCGGCCCAGAAGTGAGGGGGTCACGCTCTGCTTCAGGATGTCACAGTACATATTGGCATTCATGGATCCCTCAGTGAACTGTAGCGCCCCACAGCCAGCAGCACTCATGCAGCCCAAACCATGACACTCCCATCACCATTCTTGACTGTAGGCAGACACACTTGTCTTTGTACTCCTCACCTGGTTGCCCCCACACACTTGACAGCATCTTCCCCAAATAAGTTTATCTTGGACTCATCAGAGCACAGGTCATGGTTCCAGTAATCCATGTCCTTAGTCTGATTGTCTTCAACAAACTGTTTGCAGCCCAATTTGATGCGGTGTGCGGCGTATGGTCTGAGCACTGACAGGCTGACCCTCCACCCCTGTAACCTGTGCAGCAATGCTAACAGCACTCCTACATCTATTCACACTTGAGACCTTGTAACACAAGTCACATGACACTGTGGAAGGAAAATTGGGCACAATTTGCCCATTTTTACATAGGGGTGTACTCACTTTTGTTGTCACTTGGGGGTGTACTTACTTTTGTTGTCACTTAGGGATGTACTCATTTTTGTTGCCAGCGGTTTAGACATTGATGAATGTGTGTTGAGTTATTTTGAGGGCACCACATTTACACTATTATACGAGCCGTGCAACTGACTACTTTACATTGTATCAAAGTATCAGATCTTCAGTGTTGTGTCATGAAAATATTTAATACAATATTTACAGAAATGTCAGGGGTGTACTGACTTTTGTAAGATACTTCACTTCACTTGCCAACTATCCAAATTGTGTATGAGATTCCCATTCCCCTGTGAGAGTTGGCATCAGCCATCTTTTCTGCACCCTGGATAGATTATCCAGCCTATATGTTTGAGTGTCGGGTTTGCTGTGTTGGGAGGTTGAGCCTTGTAGCAGTGGTCTGCAACTTCGGCTCTCCAGCTGTTGGGAAACTATAATCCCATCAGGGGAATTTCCCATATTCTTTCGGGGGCATGTGGGAGTGTAGTTTCCCAGCTTGGGGCCGCACTTTGGGGGCCAAATGCGGGGGCCATGGGGGGATTCAGGGGGTGGGTTTGGGACCAGCGTTGAATCTTTTTCTTTTATAAAATGGTTAAAGAGGGTGGTTGTTGGGGAATGTTTATAAAATAAAAATATTTTTGTGGTGAATAAAAACACAAGGGCACAAAGCACTTTATTTAAATAAACACTCCCAACACCAGGCATCATTGACCATTTTATTAAATAACTGGATCTAACTCTGGTCCTACATAGTCCAAGGGGAAACCCTGTAAAAATAAAAAACATACAAAAAACATAAACCCCACCCCCTCATTTACGAATTGGACTAAGGCTGATCTTTCGTGGGTGCAGGAGACACACTTTATAGCCCCATTATTGTGTTATGTGGCCTAGTACCACCACAAAATACAAGCCCCACTTATCATCTCATTATCTCAGCTCCATCAATCATCCCATAGCCCTCTTTCCCCCTTCTATCACCCCATGTGGAGTTTGTACAGAGGTAGGGGACAGGAAGGGAGGTGCTGGAAAAGTGAGAAGTCTAAAATGTTTGTTGTGTGAATTCTGCAGGGACAAGTCCTAATCAGCAGAAGTTGCCATGGTGGTCTAGACCAGATGGAGAAGAAAAGGGAAAAAGGGTGAACATATCAAGAAATGTACTGTGAGCCCCTAGATGTACTGTGTTTTTTTTACTTATAGTTACAGGTGTATACCGGTGTCTACCACTTATGGTTATGTATGGGGGTATTATACAGTCTGTGGGCCCTGTGACATGGTTTCCACTATTCTCACTGTATGGGGTAATATACAGCTGCGAGCCTGTGTACCTGGTGCTACCACTATTTTGGTACTGTATGAGGAAATATAAGTCTCAGAGTGTGTACACTGTGTCTACCCTATATGGTACTGTATGGGGGTAATATACAGTCTCAGGCTGTGTCCTGGTTTCACCACTATATGGTCATTATGGAGGTTATACAGTTGCAGAGCCTTTGTAACTGGTGTCTACACTATAGGGTTATGTTTTGGGTAATATACAGTCTCGGGGAGCCTGTGTAAACTAGTTTTAAATTAATTGTCATCTTATGGTGGGATTTTGGGAACGGAGGAAAAGGAGCCTAATCTGTGAACCACTATGTTAAAAAAAAGGGGAGTGAAATGTAGTTGCAGGAGTTGGATCTCCGGTGCCTTTTATGTCACCTGTTCCCATATATTTTAATTCCTGACTTGGGTTTTAGGCTTTTTAATAATTCTGTAAACCCGCTTTTCCCCGTAGGTCACAGTATTTTTGATTTTTGCACTTTCCCTTCCCACCTTCCAAGAGCCATTATTATTTCTTATTTTTTCATCTACATAGCCATATGAGGGTATATAGGGTAGGGTTAGTTTTATGGAGCCCACTCTTCAGTATATGTGATATGTTATTTGTATTCCCCAGGTCGATATGATTCCAGTGATACCAAATTTCAAGAGATTTATTTCATTTTTGAAAACTTTTTCTATTTTTTTAGTTTTTGCTGAAATGCCATATTTAGTGACCAATAAGTTTTTTGTTCTTCCACCTATAGACCTGAGGGAGGGGGCATTTTCTGCAGGCTGTAGTGTTCTTTTTATTGGTACCATTTTGGGATAGATGCGACTTTTTATTCCAATTTTTAGGATACGTGAAATGACAAAAAAAAACGCAATTTTGGCGATTGCAATTTTTGTCTCTTTTATGGTGTTCAGCGTACGGGATAGATAATGTTATTTTTCACTAGATAGGACTTTTTAAACACGGGTGATCCCAAAATTTTTTTTTTTAAATATTTTTTATTTGTAAAATGGGGACTAATTTAACTTTTATAACTAGTCCCCAAAAGGTATTTAACACCAGGGGGTGCGATTGCTTGTTCTTCATACGGCAGGTTTTTCATTCATTATCTATTACATTTAGACACCGTGATCACCATGGCCTTTAAAGTGTTAACAGCAGGATCGGAGCAGGCTCTGTTTCCTGTTGTTAGTGGCAGTTGCCAGTTGTGTATGGAGCCGGCTCAGCATGTAACTTTTACCCGAATCTGAGGCACAACACTTTTGTTATAATTATGTCAGGGCTAGCCGGCGCTCAGCCTGCAGGGAGCAAAGTTCGCAAGGGGTGATTTTAGCGACCCCCCCCGTCAATTCTGCTGGAGCTCTGGATGACAGGGTCCACCATCCCGGCGAGGACCCGGGCCCATGGGGGCGGGGCCGTCCAAAAGCTGCAGGGGCGGGTTTTCCGGGAATACATTAAAATCCTGCTAGCTGAGTGCTGCGCCCCGTGTATTTTCCCGGGTGCCTTTTTCCCCTTGGTTTTGTATTATGCTGTTTACTTGTGTACCAGACCGGTTGTTTACTTACCCCGGGGTTGTCTTTGATTTTGTACCTACTCCCGTTGGTTTTGACCCCGGTTGTTTACGTTTATCCCTCTGGTTCTGTTTGTGGCTTGGCGTTCCTGATTTTATATTGCCCCGGGCTGTCTGACTATTCCTTCCCCTTTTGAGGCCCAGACTTTGCGTGCAGGGGCTGTGCCCCCGTTGGTTGGCATGGGGCACGTCAAGTAGGCAGGGACAGTGGGCTGGGTTACAGATATGGCTCACTTTACCCCCCTTGACGTGACAAATAAATCTTACATGGGATCAGTGTGTAGTACAAAAATGGAGCACAAAGGGGGTAGTTGTATTTTCTGAGTGGGGCACTTTTATTGTCTGGGTCACTATCTATCTGGTGCTATTATTTATTTCTGTAGTACGATGGTTCGGGCTAGGTTGCAAAACAGCAAGTGTCGTAACGGGGCCAAATGGAGCAGCAATATTTAGAGTCTGATGGTCCTGAAAAGGGAGGAACCAAAGACATCTTTTTCGAAAACTCTACAGAAAGATGTCTCAAAGGAAGTCTGGGCTGGATAGAGAAGAAACTCGAAAGTGAATGACAATCAACAAAGAGATTACTTGTGAGGTCAAACTTTACGATTTAACAATGAACCAAATGTCCGTCAATTTTGCCTTCCTCCTTGCTTTCCACCAACCATTCTAGGAATGTTTTTGGACCAGTACATTGGGTCTTTTCATAACATGTCCAGAGACAAAACTTCTAATGAGCGATTCTCCGAATGCTCAATGCTGCAATTGTCTGTTTTTCTTGCCATCCCTGGTCTTATCAGACATCTTATTATTCTTTAACATTAAGTACACTTATTATCCGAAGACAATCAACAGTGTTACCAATTTGCCCTGGTGATCATGCTCTCCTTTTCAGGAATGTTTTTGGACTAGTGTGGTGGGTCTTTTCATAACATGTCCAAAGGCAATCCTTCTAGAGCAGGGGTCTCAGACTGCGGCCCTCCAGCTGTTGGGAAACTACAACTCCCAACATGCCCACTGTTATAGATTATATAAATGCATGATGGGAGTTGTAGTTTCCCAACAGCTGGAGGGCCGCAGTCTGAGACCCCTGTCCTAGATAGAGCTTTTCCAAATGCTCAAGGTTCCACTTCTCTAATTTCCTTGCCATCCCCAGTCTCAAACATCTTGCTATTCTTTAACATTCAGTACACCAATGAACAAAGTAAGCACTGATTTGCTTTGCTGATCATCCTATTCCTTGTAGAGTGTTTTAGATCCGTGAGTTGGGTCTTTTTTTAACATATCTAAAGACAAACCTGGTGAGAGGTTCTCGGAGTGCTTAAGGTTCCATTAAAGGTTCTTAAGGCTCCAATTCCCTGGTTTCCTTGTCTTCTTAGACATCTTATTATACTTTGACAATAAGTACACTTATCGTCAGAAGACAATGAACAAAATGTCCACCAATAATTTGTTTTGGGAATTCTTCTCTGCCCTGTTTTCTACCAGCTCTTCCAGGAATGTTTTTGGACCAGTATTTTGGGTCTTTTCATAACATGTCCAAAAACAAACCTTCTGGTGAGTGGTTCTCCAAATGCTCAAGGCTCCAATTCTCTGGTTTCCTTGCTGTCCATGGTCTTCTCAGATATCTTATTTTTCGTTAACATTAAGTACACTTATCATCAGAAGGCAATGAACAAAGTGTCACTGATTTGCCTTGGTGATCATCCTCTTTCTTCGAGGAAGGTATTATGATCAGTAAGTTGAGTCTTTTCATAACATGTCCAGAGAGGTGCTCCATATGCTCAAGGTTCCCCATAAATTGGCTAAGTCTCCACTTCTTTTCGTTTCTTTGCCATCTTTGGTCTTCTCAGATATCTTATTATTCTTAAACAGTTATCATCAAAAGACAATAAACAAGGTGTTAGCAATTTGCCCTGGTGATTGTCTTCTTCTTTTCATGAAAGTTTTTGAACCAGTGAGATTGGTCTTTTCATAATGATTGGAGACAAAGCTTCTGGTGAGAACTTTTAAGAGAGCTCAAAGTTAGACCTGATTTGGTTAAGGCTCCATTTCTCTGGTTTCTTTGCCATCCATGGTCTTCTCAAACATCTTATTATGTTTTGACACTAAGTAAATCTATCATCAGAAGACAATGAATAAAGTGTCCACCAATATGTTTTGGCAATCATTCTCTTTCCAGTTTTCCTTCAACTATTCCAGGAATATTTTTGGACCGGTGAGTCTGGTCTTGGATAACCTGCTGAGAGGTTCTCCAAGTGCTCAAGGTTCCACTTGATTTGGTCAAGGCTCCAATACTCTGGTTTTCTTGCCGTCCACGGTCTTCTCAGACATCTTATTATATTTGGACGCTAAGTACACTTATCACAAGGCAATGAACAAAATGTCAACCAATTTGTCTTAGTGACCACTCTCTTCCCTGTTCTCCTAAAACTCTTCTGGGAATGTTTTAGGACTGGTAAGTTGGCCTTTTGAAAACATTGTCCAGAGAAAAACCTTCTGTTGAGAGGTTCTTCAAATGCTCAAGGCTCCACTTCTCTGGTTTCCTTGCCACAGTCCACAGACATCTTAGACATATTATTATACCATTAGAAGACAATGAACAAAGATAATCATCCTCTCTCTTCCAGGAATGTTTTTGGACCAGTGCGTTGAGTCTATTCATAACATGTCCAAAGGTTCCCTGAGTGCTCAAAGTTCCGTTGATTTGGTCAAGGCTCAAATTTTCTGGTTTTCTTGCCATCCACGGTCTTCTCATACATCTTATTATGTTTTGACACTAAGTACATCATCAGAAGACCATGAACAAAATGTCCACCAATATGTTTTGGCTATCATTCTCTGCCCAGTGAATGTTTTTGGACTGGTGAGCAGGGTTTCCTTGGAAACTTCTTCTTGGGACATTTCTCAAACATCTTATTATATTGACATTAAGTTACAAATTTATCTTTCACAAAGGCAACAAACAAAATGTCAACCAATTTGTCTTAATGATCGCTATCTTCCCTGTTTTCCTAAAAACTTTCCGGGGACCCGGTGAGGGCAGCCCCATTGGGAAAAAATATTTAAGACAAGCCTTATGGTTTAGAGGTTTTTTCAAATGGGTCCCAAAGGGTCCAATTCTCTGGGGTTTTCCCTTTCCACAGTCCACCCTTTTTCTTGAAAATTTTATTATCCCTTAGAAACAAATTTAACAAAGGGGGTTTAAACCCAAATTTTCCCCCCGGGAATAAACCCCTCTTTCCCGGAAATGCAATTTTTTGGGCCGTGCGTTGGTCTTTTTTATAACCCTGTCGAGAACCCAAAACCCTTTTGCTGAGAGGTTTTCTTGATTTGGTTTAAAGGGTTCCCAATTAAACTGGTTTTCTTGGCCCCTCCCGGTCTTCCCCGACATCTTATTATAAATTTGAATTAAGTATACTTTACAGTCATTACTCTTAATTTTTTTTTCCTTTTCCCCTTAAAATATCGAAAAGTTTGTTGGTTTTAAAGGGCCTTTTTTTGAACCTAAAAGGGGAAATCTCTATTTTACCTTTCTTCATTTACTCTTATCAGTGCCCCCCGAAGGGTCACTGTGAATATTGAAAAAGTTTGGGTAACATCAAATTTTTTGTTTTTGGGAATTAAAAAAGCAACTTTCATTTTCTCTTATTTTCCCTTGGGGAAGGGTTTTAATTGGGAAAATTAAAAATTTAAAAACCATTTTCAAAATCTAATGAAAATTGCCCTTGGGGGAAGGGAAAAAAAAAAAGGGTTTTTGGGGGAAACTTATTTTGGGGGGGGGGGAGCCCCTGTTGTGTTGTTAAGTAAATAGAGGGGCTCGGCCCCCTTAATATCTTTTTTGGTGGAAATATTGCTTTTCCCTTTTTTTGAAATTTGGTTTTTAGGGGTGACTGTGCTAAATGCTGAAATTAGTTCTGAAAAAACCTTGATCTTTTTTAGGGGGGGAATACACGTGTGAATTTCACAAGGGCAGAAAAGGGGTGGAGCAGAATTTTTCTGTGACCAAAAAATTTCTCATCCGCCGGTGGGTTTTGGGAATTTTGAGAAATGTTTTTATATCAATAATAAGAAAAAATGGGGGAGGGTAAAATAAACATTGCAGAAGAAGAAGAAAGGGGAAAAGTCTAGTTCTTTTACATTTTTTGTGACTTTTGAAACCAACGAAAATAAAAAATCAACCAAAATCAACATAATTCAATCGGATGTTCATGACATAACCAGGCAACATGCAGGGAAAATATCACATGCCACTTCTGGGATCCACATCTACGTTGAAAATCTGGGTTCCTTTACCCAGGGCTATCCATACATCTAACCAAACCAAGTACATGACATCACACCAGGCTATGCCTCTAACTATGCCCGAGCACATGACATCACACCAGGCTATGCCTCTAACTATGCCCAGATACATGGCATCACACCAGGCTATGCCTCTAACTATTCACAGATACATGACATCACACCAGGCTATGCCTCTAACTATGCCCAGATAGATGACATCACACCAGGCCATGCCTCTAACTGTGCCCGAGTACATGACATCACACCAGGCTATGCCTCTAACTATGCCCAGATACATGGCATCACACCAGGCTATGCCTCTAACTGTGCCCAAGCACGTGACATCACACAAGGCTATGCCTCTAACTGTGTCCAAGCATGTGACATCACACCAGGCTATGCCTCAAACTATGCCCGAGTACATGACATCACACCAGACTATGCCTCTAAATATGCCAAGTACATGACATCACACTTGGCTATGCCTCTAACTATGCCAAGTACATGACATCAAAACCAGGCTATGCCTCTAACTATGCCCGAGTACATGACATCACACCAGGCTTTGCCTCTAACTATGCCCGAGTACATGACATCACACCAGGCTATGCCTCTAACCTGCCCAGATACATGACATCAGACCAGGCTATGCCTCTAACTATGCCCGAGTACATGACATCACACCAGCTATGCCTACAACCTGCCCAGATACATGACATCACACTAGGCTATGCCTCTAACTATGCCCAAGTACATGACATCACACCAGCTATGCCACCAACTATGCCAAGCACATGACATCACACTTGGCTATGCCTCTAACTATGCCAAGTACATGACATCACACCAGGCTATGCGTCTAACTATGCCAAGTACATGACATCACACCAGACTATGCCTCTAACTATGCCCGAGTACATGACATCACACCAGGCCATGCCTCTAACTATACCCGAGTACATGACATCACACCAGGCTATGACTCTAACTATGCCCAAGTACATGACATCACACCAGGCTATGCCTCTAACTATGCCCAAGTACATGACATCATACCAGCTATGCCACCAACTATGCCAAGCACATGACATCACACCAGGCTATGCCTCTAACTATGCCAAGTGCATGACATCACACCAGGCTATGCATCTAACTATGCCCAAGCACATGACATCACACCAGGCTATGCCCGAGTACATGACATCACACCAGGCTATGCCTCAAACTATGCCCGAGTACATGACATCACACCAGGCTATGCCTCTAAATCTGCCGGAATATATGACATCACACCAGACTATGCCCCTATGCCAGGTACATGACATCACACCGGGCTATGCCTCTAACTATGCCAAGTACATGACATCACACCAGGCTATGCCTCTAACTATGCCCGAGTACATGACATCACACCAGGCTATGCCTCTAACCTGCCCAGATACATGACATCACACCAGGCTATGCCTCTAACTATGCCAAGTACATGACATCACACCGGGCTATGCCTCTAACTATATCAGAGTACATGACATCACACCAGGCTAAGCCTCTAAATATGCCGGAATAAATGACATCACACCAGACTATGCCTCTAACTATGCCCGAGTACATGACATCACACCAGGCTATGCCTCTAACTATACCGAGTACATGACATCACACCAGGCTTTGCCTCTAACTATGCCCGAGTACATGACATCACACCAGGCTATGCCTCTAACCTGCCCAGATACATGACATCAGACCAGGCTATGCCTCTAACCTGCCCAGATACATGACATCACACTAGGCTATGCGTCTAACTATGCCAAGTACATGACATCACACTGGGCAATGTATGTAGGTGGGGAATGTATAATCCCTGGGACAGCACTGCTTATTTAGCTGTTTGTGTGTTCTTAGGACGTGCAAAAAGATAAAAACCATGATGAAGCCCTGCTTACCAGTCTTGTAAGCCACAGGCTGCCTCCGGGACATCAGCCAGGTGTCCCGACATCAGTACCATGATGATATAGGTGTGCTTGGGGGTAGTTATAGGCATAGATCCTGGCTGCATGGGATGGTTAATGGTAGAAGGAAACAGGGGAGACCAAAGGCCCGTTGGTTGGATGCCAACAAGAACGATACGGTAATGGACATCAAGCATTTTGAAATAAACTATGGAAATAGAGCAGCATAGCAAGAACTGGCCCACATAGTATCCAAAGGTCAGACATGAAGAGAACTGTCCTACAGAATATCTGAGGGTGAGACATAGTGAGAACTGGCCTACAGAATATCCAAGGGTTGGATATGGTGAGAACTGGCCTACAGAGTATCCAAGGGTTGGATATGAAGAGAACTGGCCTACAGAGTATCCGAGGGTCGGTCATGGCGAGAACTGGCCTACAGGGTATCCAAGGGTTAAACATGGTGAGAACTGGCCTACAGAGTATACAGGGGTGGGACATGGCGAGAACTGGCCTACACGGTATCAAAAAGTAAGACACGGTGAGAACAAGCATACAGGATATCAAGGGTCAGACATGGCAAGAGCTGGCCTACAGAGTATCCAAGGGTCAGACATGGTAAGAACTAGCCTACAGGGTGAGAACTGGCCTACAGAGTATCCAAGGGTCGGACATGGTGAGAACTGGCCTACAGAGTATCCAAGGGTCAGATATGGCAAGAGCTGGCCTACAGAGTATTCAAGGGTCAGACATGGCAAGAGCTGGCCTACAGAGTATCCAAGGGTCAGACATGGTAAGAACTGGCCTACAGAGTATCCAAGGGTCGGACATGAAGAGAACTTGCCTACAGAGTATCCAAGGGTCAGACATGGTGAGAACTGGCCTAACAAGAGAAGAAGAAGAAAAAAACTCTGAGTTATCAGTTCAGGATCTTCATTTCATCTAAAAGAGAGCATGGAGGACCTGTCCTGCTCTGTATTACAGAGACAGCATACCGGTTGCAATAGACGCTGTGTGATGCGAACATTCCCCTACAGTGGTGCTGCAGGAAAGCAAAACACTTACTCCAGGTCTCTCGTCAGAATACAGCTAATTACTGGGGGTTCAGAACAGTTTTGTGATCAGCTTATTGTCTTTCTAGCAAGCAGGGCTTATCCAAAGTTAAAACCTCCATAAGGAATTAAGAGGGAGAGGGAAAGAAAGGGTGAAGTGGGTATCATTTTATTGCAACATATGGGTAAGGTAAAAACCTAAGAACTGTATGGGAAATGGGGGAGAGAGCGAGGCTTGTGTTTGGAGTAGTCCTTCATCTGAAGAGTGACTATAAAATCAAACTGTGACTCCATAGCTGCTAAAGATAGCTGCCTTAACTTGACTGGGCACTGCCAGTTGTGTAACTAGAATATAAAGGGCTCCATCGCAACAGGAGAGGGGCCCCAATCTCTAATAACAGAAACTGGAAACAACAATATTAGTAGCCACAATTAAAGCTATAAATAGTACGGCCATATACTATAAAACCCATATTATAGTGTTAAACAGCAGAAAACCTCCAACTTGTTACACCCTACAATGTTCTTGCCTCTGACTGGGCCCCCTCAACCTCTGGGCCCCATAACAGCTGCTATGGATATAGTTACACCTATCATGTGCTATCTTTATTATTATTATTATTATTATTATATTATATTTTTGAGCGCCCTTGTTTCCAGACGCTGTACATTCAGGTTTCATAATAACAAGGTCAACAGTTAACAGGTGACAAATTACTAACTACAACTGGTACAGAGGAGAGGTCCCCTCCGTGAGGGCTTACACTCTAAAAGGAAGGTGGGAAGAGACAAATAAATATAGCCATACAGTGCAAACACAGCCATGCCGTTGCATAAACTTGCCTCATCTTTAGACTTGTTTCTTTGTTGTAGACCAGCTATTGGTTGGCTGACTTTACTACGGTAGAATTTTGGCGCAATCGTTGCATAATTTTGGTACAGAGTGTTCCACTGAGGCCACACCTTCTTCCTATTTAAGCCACACCCATCTCTGACTAAGCTATGCCCCCTTTTAGCAAAAAGTATCTAAAGCACATAGCACCTAATACATGCGCCACTATGCGGCAAACATTTGCCACTTGCTGCATTTTCGACACATTTTTGGGACAACCACAACAGTAAATGTTTCCTGCTGAGTCCACATATCATAGCAGCCTGTAGAACATCCAAAACTTTTTACTACGCGGAAATTTTTTCCATAGCAGGTCAACATCTTGCCTCCCTGATGGTGTAGAGTGGTAAAGAAGGTGAAAGCGAGATCCTATAGCAATGTTACTGGTGGCCTAGAGTAGATAATGGCTTAACAGTAACACTTTTGGAGGGTTATGAAGGGATTAAAGAGCTTATCAAGTGAGAAAAAATGATATATTTTCTAACGGGATGGCAAACTTAGCTACAGTCTTGGGTGGCAAAAGTTCAAGCTATGCCTTGTTGGCCAGTCCAAGTCATTACATACTTGATGTCATATAAGTCATACATATCCATCACCAAGTGGACCCTTTTACCCTTTCCTGACATCTGATGTACCTGTAGATACAGAAACATAGCATGGAGCAAGTTCATGAGCTAAGTCCACCCAATACACAGCAGGTGATGCCTGTTACTTACAGTCGTTACTTACAGATCTTGACCTCCAATGGCCAAGACCTGAGAAATCTTCAATCCTAAATTTGAGATATCTTCACACCCATCTAGGCATGACCGCAGCATCTAGGTAAGTATAAATTAGGTGGACACTCCCTCTGTCAAAGACTTGCAAGATGCTGACCAGTTATCATGACAGCCAGGGACCTAATGAAGATCCATATGCCTACCATATTACTGCTCCTATAACAGCCTGCTAGAGGCCAGGTCTAATAGAAAAACAGCAGTTGTACACTATACTGCAAAACACAAGTATTGCAGTATAGTGTGAAAGTAATCACTTCCCCTAGTGGTTAAGCAAGCTCAAATAGACACACAAGGTAACAGGGAAAGGTGGGGCCATGGGCATGGTGAGCCCCTGGGGATGGGTGGCCTGGGATTACTTTTTAGCAAGAGTTATATGCAGTCATGTAAATGAGCTGTAGAATTTGCCCCAATTGACCTTCAGGGCCACTGGTGGCCCTGATAGTCAACTCCACTTGTAATGCTCCAAAAGTCGACTTCACTGGTGGGCCCAAGGTACCTCAGTCCGAGACTGTGGTCGAGTACCCTAGGGATAATAAAATAATAAATGCTTTAAAACTGTAAATATATACTGTATATACATATGGCCCATCATTGGAGCTGATTCTTAGTGTCCACCAGTGGAGTTAATTCTGGGGGCCACCATAGAGTTTCTGTAAATGCCTCTTATACTCTGCCTCCTGCTTTGTGCCTCTTTCACGCTGCCTTTCTGCCTCTCCCAAGGATGTATGTGCAGTTTAAAAGAAATTACAGATCTGTCATACTCAGAGGCCCACCGGTGGTTTGCCCTGTACCTCTGTGGGCCAGTTGGAGCCTGCTTACAGCCAGGACCTGCCGTAGGTAGACAAGATCAGAGATAGCTCTGACTCCAGCCTTTTGACCCATCGGATGGTGCAGCAACCACATCAACAGCATCTATTGGATTAAGAAATGGTGCAGAACAGTATTTTGTTTTCCAGGTTGATCCCTACTACACCTCCTTTCACTCCTCACTGAGAGTGCAGGGTGCTGAGCTGTTTTCATGGATACAGGGGTTTAATGAAGGTCTCCATGTCTGTCATGCTATTATTCTTGTTACACCCTGTCATAGATGAACCATCATTGTACACTGTTCTGCTACGTATAATTACTGCAGAACAGTGTACAAGTGATCGCACTCCCTACCAAGACTACAGATTAAAAAAAATCTTAAAAATAAAAAATATTGAAGGTTTAAATCACTTATTTGCCATTTTAGAAATAAAATAATGAAATAAATAAAAAAACACATAATTCACTACATACAAAATATATCCTCACTCACCCCATACATAAAAACAATCCCAACGCAAAATTGCCAGTTATTTTACGACCCCAAAAAATCAGAACAAACAGTTATCAGAGACCATATGGCACCTATGAAAAGCACCTGTACTCACCAAAAATGAGCCCACACTCAGGTCAATAGGTGGAAATCTTAAAATTTCAGAGGGACGGTCGTGCACATGAATCTATCTATAACTATTACATGTTCAATCAGCAGTTTTTCTTGTAAAAAACAGGCACGTCAATGGGAGGGAAGCTCGCTCTGGCACTAGCTAATTTATGTTTCTTGGTTTAAAAAGTTATTTTTTTTCTGAGGAAAAGCCATTTGCTGATTGTATGTACTGGTATGGCCGCTATATAGATGACGTTATTGTCATCTGGTGCTCTGACATACCAGATTTTGTGTTGTATTCAAATCATAATGCATTTGGCCTTTTTTTTACCTTTCAATGCCATCAAATGTCTATTCATTTTTTAGATGTTTCATTATATGGGGATATTGTAACTCAAAAAAATCTGTACTTCTATTTACAGGAAGCCTACCGCTGGCAATTATATACTCCATGCCACATTCTCAGGTCAATAGGTGGAAATCTTAAGTTCTTAGACACAGAAAATGGCTCTGCGGAAAAGATTGAAAACAATATATAGTTATATTTTTTTCAAAAATACTAAAACACAACATCTAAAAATCTAAAAATATGGTATCACCGGGATTGCTTCAAGCTGCAGAACGCAGCTGCCACGTTTTTTATACCAAACAGGGAACGCCATTAAAACAAACACCTGCAAAAATAATTTTAAAAAGATTACATTCCACCTCACAAAGAATTTTTTTGCTTTCTCAGTACATTATATGGTTCAGTCAATGGTACCAATAAAAAGAACATCTTATTCCACAAAAAAACAAGCCCTCATGGGGCTATGTAGATGGAAAAATAAAAAAAATGTTATGGCTTTTGGAAGGCGGGGAGGAAAAAATGGAAAACGAAGGGTTAAAAGTGGAAAAGTATTCAAACAAAATTGCTGAACCTTTTATGACAGAGAGATAGAATTTCAGGGGATATTGTGACAGTTGATTTCAGGGGTCGGTCGTGCATGTGAATCTGTTATGGGAGAGGAATTATATAGATATTGCATAGATTTTTTTTTCCAATTCAAGAGAATTTATTGAAAAATGTATATAAAGCATACACGCAACCATTGTATAGCAATTGACTGATATTGGGAGGAACCATCCACAGGACGGCTCAACACTGTCAAGTACAAGTAATGAAGCTTACAAGGTAAAAGCATACCTGTACCAAGACCGAAAGATTATATTATTCAAGTTATTAACTTGTTCAACATTTAAACAAATACTGGAGAAAAATTACGTGATGAGTTCTGGGGTACCATCGGTACCATTCTAAAAAAAACACCAAGAGAAAAGAAAAGAGAAGGGGGTAAAAAAAACTGGGGTGAGAGGGAGGGAGTTGAGAGAAAGTAACATCCAAGTCTAAATATATTGCATAGACTTTATATGTCTCTATATTTATTAAATGCTTGGTTATAAAAAGAAATAATAAAATCTATAAGAATAATAAAATACATAAAATAAAATTATAATCTAAATTAAGAATAAAATAAGAAAAAAAAGCTAAAATACATAAATATAAAACATTTATAAAATAAAATATAAGATAACAATGTTAATATGTCATACTATGCCAATGTACAGCTCACCTGTGAATGGTGCACCCCCCTACAAAAATCATTTATTATTGGTTTAACAAAAGTTCTTTATGAAGATAAATCTTTGGATGTCATATCACAAGAGGAATATGACTATGTCCTTGTCCTTTCTCCAGTGGTACCAGTTTTTCATTCATTACCAAAAATACACAAAATTTGGTTTACACCACTTATGAGACCTATAGTTGCTGGGATTGATTCCCTTAATGAACATCTTTGTGAGTGGGTGGGTATATATCTACAGCCATTAGTTAGAAAATACCAAACATGCGTTGAGAATTTTGGATGGTTTGGAGTGGCGTGGAGATTTTGGTTGTCTAACTTGTGACATTGAATCCCTTTATACTGCTATTCCTCATTCACTTGCATTGAAAGCTATTGAATTTTATCTAAATATTCCACTTATAGTTCAGATGTGATTTGGTTTATTTTGTTGGTTAATGAATATCTTTTGTCCCATAACTATTATATGTTCAATCAGCAGTTCTCGTAAAAAAAACTGAAACGTCAATGGGAGCAGAGTTCACTCCAGCATTAGCTAATTTATATGTTTCTTGGTTTAAAAAGTTATTTTTTCTGAGGGAAAGCCATTTGCTGATTGTATTTACTGGTACGGTCGCTATATAGACATTATATAGACATTATTGTCATCTGGTGCTCTGACATGGTGGCCATACCAGATTTTGTGTTGTATTCAAATCATAATGCGTTTGGCCTTTTTTTTACCTTTCAATGCCATCAAATGTCTCTCATAGAGAGCTATGAATTACATCCATCTTCTTCAATCAGCAGTTTTTCTTGCAAAAAACTGGAACGTCAATGGGAGCGAAATTCGCTCCAGCATTAGCTAATTTATGTGTTTCTTGGTTTGAAGAGTTATATATTTTTTCTGAGGAAAATCCATTCGCTGATTCTATTTACTGGCATGGCCGCTATAAAGATGCCGTCATTGTCATCTCGGGCTCTGACATGGCGTTCATACCAGATTTTGTATCATATTCAAATCATAATGCGTTTTTTTTACCTTTCAATGTCATCAAATTTCTATTCATTTTTTTAGATGTTTCATTATATGAGGATATAAGATTTTTTTAATTGTGAATCTAAAAATATTTTATATTGCATTGAATGCACAATTTGCAATTTGGGATATGTTGGGTGCGCAACTAGGAGAGTAAGGCTATGTTCACATGGAATCTTTTAGACCATATTTTGGGGTGTAATTGCACTGCAATATGCCCCAAAATACGGCCTTTAACTATAGTAATTCGTAGCTCTTATAGAGGGTTATGAATTACGTCCATCTTCCCCGACGCGTATTGAACACTGGGGGAAAGAAGTGACATGTCACTTCTTCCCTAAGTTTAGGTGCCAGGGATAATAGAAGTGAATGTGGCCGCCCCCCTCCTCCCATGCCTTAGAAGTACATGCTGGCCAGCATGTACTTCTAAATCACAGAGTGGTTGGTAACCAAGAGAAACTTGTGTACACAAGAAGTAGATAAAATCTTATTTTATCTCCTGAACAAAGCAAAATCAAAACTGCAATGTGTTTGGTAATAGTCTTCTTTTACCTTTCCCTACATGTTAAAACCCCTTTAAGCTTTTCACCATCTACAAGAGTTATACTAAGATTGTGCCTCCAGGTGGGAGCCGCTAAGCATTGATAACTTGTATATATGTTTCCTGTAACTGTCAAGCCTAAAATGCCTCAAATGAATCAAGAGTTCCTTTTTAAGTGAGTGTGTCATTACTGCTGTGCCATGTCGCAATACCTGTATAGGATCACTGCCCTGCACACAATGAATCGACTACTCAACCACCACACGCATCTGTTGGCCCCACTTTCAGGTCACAGAACCAAATTATAACCTCAATGAAATAATAAACTTTATTTCTATCAGTGTTTTGATGCCCAGACATCTGCTGGCACACTTCATCATGATATCACCCTATGGGTATTTATACTTCATCTTTGATTATCAGTCCCCTGATGAGCGTACCTTTGTAGGTGAAACGCGTTGGGACAATTTTTATTTGCCTTTCCCTGAGGCTCCTTTTCATATTCCTTTTATATTTGATATTTATCCTTAAGTGTTTTGTGGGATTTTGAAGGCATTGAAGGGAGAGACATCGGTAGTGGGACCGCCCTTATCGGGCAATGCCCTCTCTTTTTGAAGAGTCTATTTAGGGAATTGTGTGATTATCTATATAGGGGGTTGTTTATTATTTTATTGGGGTTATAATTTGGTTCTGTGAGTATTGTGGCAGACTGACCGTGTGCAGTTACAGGTCTCTGCCACTAGGTGGAATTCAGCAGGGTACCTGCTGCAAACGTGCCACTGAATATCTGGGTTCGGTGGGGGAAGGAGACTTGCTGGTGTCAGTGACAATAGGTTACTGACACAGGTAGCTAAAATGGCTGCCATGCAGCCAGGTATGGGTCTTCTTTCCCGGGACGGTCATAGCGTTGGGTGGGAGGCCGTCCCCACGTTCCAGGCCAGGTTTTGGGCCAATCCCTGTAGGGCTATAAGAGGCCTCCTACTACAGGTGATCGGGGGGCGTGGTCTGCTACCTGCAGTGTGGAGCAGCAGAGCTGAGGACAGAGGCTCTGGCCCCCGGAGGCGGAGGAGAAGCCGAACCCAGGAGAGAGTGGCAAGTGAATGTGTTTATGGGGCTGTGCAGTAGGCACAGACCCCTGATAGTTGCGGGCTAAACGTGTGTAAGTTTAGTTAGTTGCCTGACGGCCTGAGGTTTTGTTTTTGTTCTGTTGTTTATTGAAAGATGCTAAACCTGTGCCACAATAAAACAGGCTGAGTTTTAAATAAGAAGCCGTTGTCAGAGTGCCACCCGTTTGTCCCAAGCGGCGATCCTGAGCTAAAAGACCCCCAGGACGGTCCAGGAGGGCGTCCAAGCGTGAGTGAGGTGCTACAGTATATTTAGCCCCCTATGTGTTATTTATAAAACAGAGAAGAACCCCTCTTTCAGGTGTCCACCTTTCTAGTGATTGGTAAAGGTCTAAAACAGTTTTACCCCAAATAATATAACATTTATCACCTATCCCAAGAACAAGTGATCAATGTTTTTGGCAGGATGAACCCTAAAAATGATTTTTTTTTTTAAAATTGGAATTTTGAAGACTTTTTCACTTTCGTCTGGTTACACCCATGTTATTATAAAGCGCTGTTCCAAATCTGTCTCTAAACTGGGCATTAACTTAGGTAAACAAGCTCCTGTGATAGAGATAAGACTCAGCAGGGAGTGACTCACTATGGTGGGGCAGCAGATTGGAGCAATTAAAGAGAAAAGAGAGAGGTGAAGAGAGAGGTGTGAAACTTGTGTACACAAGTAGTGTCATGGGGGTCGCGGGCACCGCTGCGCCCCGCGGCCGCCCCTCTGCCCACGACCATTTCCCTGCTGCCCGGGCACCGGCACTTACCATCCCCGCTCCGGTGTACGCTGCCCCTGTCTGTTCCGGCCGCCGCGCACGTACCCGTTTCCTAAGACGCGCGCCTGACGGCTGGTCTGGATTTAAAAGGGCCAGCGCCCCAGTAATTTGGTTATTGCTGGCGCTGGTCCTATTTAAGAAAAACGCCCCCAACACACCTTGCCAGTTCGTTGGTGTGTGTTTAGTAAGTCTTGAGAGTGCTCTAGTCCTGTCTGATTATCCGTGTACCAGTCCGTTCCGCTACGTTTCCTGACCTTGCCTGCTTGCCGCCTGCCCTGACTGTCTGCCTGTCTCTGACCACAAACCTCTGCCGCCTGCCCTGAACCCTGCCTGTCTCCGACTACGCCTCCGGATTACGTTTCTGTACCACGCTTTACCCCGGCCGCCATCGCAAGCAAGTCACGTCAGTGGTAACGACCTGGTAGCCTCACGCCGCAGCAAGTCCATCCCGCTTTGCGGCGGGCTCTGGTGAAACCCGGGGGCTACTTAGACTCCATTCCCTGCCGTGGCTTACACCAACGCTTGCGGTGGTCCAGCGAATCCACCAAACCCGTTACAGTACGAATTGGCCATGGATTCCGCCAGGGTACCCTTGCCCATTCTTCGGGACGTCTCGACGGCTGTCGTCCCGCAGCGCCAGCGTATTGACCAGCTCGCGGCCATGATGCAGAACTTTGCAGCTCGTCTACCTCCGTCTACGGCAGTCGCCACCTCGCCAGCACCAGTTGCACCTGCATCAGGACCTTCCCTACATCTGCCGCTTCCGTCAGGTTATGATGGAGATCCCAGGAAATGCCAGGGTTTCATTAGTCAATGCTCCATCCACCTAAAGATGTTGGGGCACCAATTCCCCACCGAGTGGGCTAAGGTAGCCTTTATAATTAGCCTCTTGTCGGGAGAGGCCTTGGTCTGGGCCACTCCGTTTTTGGGGGCCGAGGAGATCCACTGACGGCTAATCTGAAAGCCTTCCTCCAGGGGTTCCGCACCGTCTTCGAGGAACCTGGCCACCTCCTCCGCGGCCGCGGCTCTGCTCCGTCCTCGTCATGGCGACTCCACTGTGGGTCACTATTCCGTGCAGTTCCGCACACTTGCTTCTGAATTGAACTGGAATAATGAGGCCTTGGTGGCAACCTTCTGGCAAGGTCTCTCGGGCAGTATTAAGGATGAGCTCGCTGGTCGGGACCTGCCGTCCACTCTTGATGATCTGATTCAGTTGGCCTCCCACATTGACATTCGGTTCGCGGAAAGACAACAAGAGCTCCGCCTTCAACGGGAGATCGCCCGTCCACGCCGGCTACCTCGTTTGGCTCCCGTCTTTCAACATTCTCCACTACCTCGGCCAAGGGTTTCGGAGGATGAACCTGTACGAATCGAGAGAGCCCACTTGACCCAGGAAGAATACTTGCAGTGTCGTCTGAGGCAGCTATGCTTCTACTGTGGCGGTTCTGGCCACTTCTTTGGAGACTGTCCAGTGTGTCCGGGAAATTCGCGCACCTTAGGGTTCGCAGGAGAGGCATCCCTAGGGGTCAGTCCGGCCTCTCTCCGTCTTACCATTCCCGTACTCTGTGGAGTTTCACCGGACAGCACCTTCCAAGCCACCGCCTTCCTTGATTCGGGGTCCGCTGGAAATTTTGTAAGCCAAGCTCTGGTCTCCAAGTTTCGTCTCCCGGTGACCCCTCTGCAGAAACCCATGTTCGTCTCCTCCGTCAGTGGCGAATGCCTAAAGGACGCGATTTGGTTCTGCACGGCGCCCCTCTGTTTATAGATAGGCGCTCTACACAAGGAAACTCTGAAGCTGCTGGTCCTGCCTCGCTCCTCTTCTGAAATTCTCCTGGGCCTACCTTGGTTGCCAGAGCATGCTCCGACCGTGGACTGGAACACGGGCGAAATTATCCGATGGGGCCCTGCGTGCCACTCACGATGCCTTCCGGTTCTCTGCTCGGCCCTTCGGCCCGCCCCAGTAAAGTCTGTGAAACCTTTGTCGGGTCTGCCCACTCAGTACCAAGACTTTGCCGACGTTTTTTCTGAAAGGCAGGCCGAAACGCTGCCCCCGCACCGGCCGTTTGATTGTCCTATCGACTTGCAACCCGGTAGTACTCCTCCCCGAGGCAGAGTCTATCCCTTTCCCATCCCGGAGACTAAAGCTATGACGGAGTACATTCAGGAGAACCCCGTAAGGGCTTCATAGCAAGTCTTCCTCGCCTGCGGGACTGGCTTCTTCTTTGTCGAAAAGAAGGATGGTACTCTATGACCCTCGACTATCGCGGGGGCTTAACAAAATCACCATCAAAAATCGATATCCCCTGCCTCTGATCTCGGAGCTGTTCGATCGCCTGCGCGGCGCGATAATTTTTTTCCAAGTTGGACTTACGGGGAGCATACAACCTGATCCGTATCCGTAAAGGCGACGAGTGGAAAACGGCTTTCAACACCAGAGATGGGCATTTTGAATATCTGGTCATGCCATTCGGCCTCTGTAACGCTCCGGAAGTTTTCCAGAATTTCGTCAACGAGATCTTTCACGACCTCCTCTATGTCTGTGTCATCGTTTACTTGGATGACATCCTGATCTTCTCTCCTGACCTGAGGAAATCACGCTACCAACGTCCGCCTGGTGCTTAAACATCTCCGAGACCATCAGTTATATGCCAAACTAGAGAAATGCCTGTTTGAGCGCACCTCGTTGCCCTTCCTGGGGTACATAGTTTCGGGAGCAAGGTCTCCAGATGGATCCCTCTAAGCTGTCTGCAGTTTTACAGTGGCCTCGACCAGTGGGCCTTCGGGCTATCCAACGTTTTCTGGGCTTTGCGAATTACTACAGACAGTTTATCCCGCACTTCTCCACGCTCGTGGCCCCGCTGGTGGCACTGACGAAGAAAAATGCCAACCCCAAATCCTGGCCTCCAGAAGCTCAAGAAGCCTTTGAGCGCCTCAAATCTGCATTTTTCTTCAGCTCCTGTTCTGTCTCGCCCGGACCCGCAGCGTCCGTTAGTCCTTGAGGTGGACGCCTCCTCAGTAGGTGCAGGAGCTGTCCTCTTACAGAAGTCAGCCTCTGGAAAACTGCATACTTGCGGCTTCTTCTCAAAAACCTTCACTCCTGCCGAACGAAATTATGCGATTGGAGATCGTGAACTACTAGCCATAAAGTTGGCCCTAGAAGAATGGCGGCACTTGCTGGAGGGAGCTCGCCATCCCTTCGAAATCTTCACGGATCACAAAAACCTCCTTTATCTTCAGTCTGCTCAACGACTAAATCCTCGTCAAGCCAGGTGGTCCCTCTTGTTCGCCCCTTTGACTTTTTCCTTCACTTTCTGGCCAGCTGAGAAGAAACATCAGACGGAATGCCCTTTCTAGATCCTCGGACACTGTGGGCTCTGAAACACCGTATTGCAACACATAATTCCGTCCAAACGGCCTCCTCACGGCGGCCCCCGGATCCTTAAACATCTACCTCCAGGGAAGACGAACGTCCGCCCTGCCATGCGGCCTCAATATTCTAAGAGTGGGGGACACTCCTTCCCGATCTGCTGGCCATCCTGGAGTGCATAAGTCTCTTCATTAATCTCTCGCTATTACTGGTGCCCCACCCTTGCTCATGATGTTTAGAAGACTTTGTCCTTGTCCTGCACTTCTGTTGCTCGTACAAGTTCCCCTCGCTTCACAGACCCCGCGGGTCATTGCTACCATCTCCCAGTGCCAAAAGAACCCTGGTCCCATATAGCCATGGACTTCATTTAATACTCAGAACTCCCGGTTGCCTCGGGTAATAACGGTCATTTGGGTGGTGACCGATAGGTTCTCTAAAATGGCTCATTTTTCCCCCTGCCCCGGGTTACCCATCCGCCCATCAATTGGCCCAACTCTCTTTTACCCAGCAAACGTTTTTTTCGCTACATGGCTTCCCGTACATATCGTCCTCCGATAGGGGGTCCAGTTTGGGTGTCAAATTCTGGCGGGCTCAGCTCTGTTGCTCAGGTTAACAGTTTTCGTGGCCTTCTCGTGCGGCCTATTCAAACCGTCAAACCAATGGGCACAAGGTCAGAGTAGTTGTTGAGCCGAATTGCGTTTGCTATCGAGATACAATCGAAGTCGATAGTTTCGGATCCTGCTATCGGATAAGGTATTTTCGCTACTATTGAGCAATCGATTATGCGCGATGACCATTAAAATCTATGGGGAGAGCAACAACACCTTCATATTAGACCCAAACAAGGCTGGCAGAAGCTGAAATTACATCCACAACAAGTCAAATGATATCGTCTACATCTTAGGCAACACACTTAGGTATAAAAGTCACAGAAAAAAAGATCCACAGACCCATTTACTATCCCTTGTCTTGTACCACAGCATACCCTTAAACCTGCAATCACCACAAATTAAAAAGTGCAGAAGGCATATGATTTGAACCAATCATTTACTTGAACTGGACTTGAATACCCTGTCCTGGAATGCAGCATGAGCCCCAAAGCCTGCATGACCCCACATTTAAAAAAGTGCCGGAAAAAGGAGTCTTCAACCACCATTTTAGTTTCACAGTACATTGACTATACCTGTCCTGGCCACAGCATGAGCCCCAAAACCTGCATGACCCCCACATTTAAAAATCCCTAGAAAATGAGTCTTTCAACCACCTATTTTAAGTTTCACTTGACATTACTATACCTGTCCTTGGCCAAGCATGAGCCCCAAACCTGCATCACCCCCACATTTAAAAAGTGCCGGAAAAAAGGAGTCATTTCAACACCATTTTTAGTTTCACCTGGACATTGACTATAACCTGTCCTGTGCCAGAGCAGGAGCCCCAAACCTGCATGACCCCCACATTTAAAAATTGCCGAAAAAGGAGTCTTTCAACCCACCCATTTAAGTTGAACTGGACAATGACTATACCTGTCCTGGGCCACAGCAATAACCACCAAACCTGCAGACCACCATATTTTAAAAAGTGCCGGAAAAAGAGTCTTTCCAAGCAACCAATTTTAGTTTCACTGACATTGACTATACCTGTCCTGGGCCACAGCATGAGCCCCAAACCTCATGACCCCCCGACAATTTAAAAAAGTGCCGGAAAAAGGAGTCTTGTCAACCAACCATTTAGTTTCACTGGACATTGACTATACCTTGTCCTGGGCCACAGCATGAAGCCCCAAACCTGCATGACCCCCACATTTAAAGTTGCCCGGAAAAAGGAGTTCCTTTCAACCATCCATTTTAGTTTCCACTGACATTGACTATACCTGTCCCTGGGCCACAGCATGAGCCCGCCAAACCTTGCATGGACCACCAACATGTTAAAAAGTGCCGGTAAAAGGATTCAATTTCAACCACCATTTTAGTTTCACTGACATTGAACCTATACCTTTACCTGGCCACAGCAATGACCCCAAACCTGCAAATGACCCCCACATTTAAAAAGTGCCGAAAAAAGGAGTCTTTCAACCACCATATTAGTTCACTGGACATTGCACTATACCTTCCTGTGGCCACAGTCATGAGCCCCAAACCTGCAAGACCCCCATACCATTAAAAAATGCCGGAAAAGAGAGGTCTTTCAACCACCATTTTAGTTTCACTGGACATAGACTAACCTGTCCCCTGGGTCACAGCATGAGCCGCCAAACCTCATGACCCCCACATTTAAAAAGTGCCGGAAAAAGGAGTACCTTTTCAACCACCATTTTAGAGGTGTTTCATCAGGACATTGACTATACCTGTCCTGGCCACAGCATGAGCCCCAAACCTGCATGACCCCCACATTTAAAAAAGTGCCAGGAAAAGGAGTCTTTCAACCCCCATATTAGTTCACTGACATTGACGTACCCTGTCCTGGGTCCACACATGAAGCCCCAACCTCCTGCATACCCCACTCAATTTAAAAAGTGCCGAAAAGGAGTCTTTCAACCACCATTTTAGTTTCACGTACAATTGACTAGACCTGTCCCTGGGCACAGCTTGAGCCGCCCAAAAACCATGCATGACCCCGCACATATAAAAAAGTGCCCGGAAAAGGAGTCTTTCAACACCATTTTAGTTTCACTGGACATTGACAATACCTGTCCTGGCCACAGCATGAGCCCCAAACCTGCCATGACCCCACATATTAAAAAGTGCCGGAAAAAGGATTCTTTCAAAACCACCATTTTAGTTTGAAACTGTACATAGACTATACCAGTCCTGGCCACAGCATGACCCCCCAAACCTGCATGACCCCCACATTTAAAAGTGCCGGAAATAGAAGTCTTTCAACCACCAATTTAGTTTCACATGACATTGACTATCACCTTCCCTGGACCACAGCAATGAGCCCCAAACCTGCATGACCCCACATTTAAAAAGTGCCGGAAAAAGGAGTCTTTCAAACCACCATTTTAGTTTGAACTGGAGCATTGAACTATACCTGTCCGGGCCACAGCATGAAGCCCCAAACCTCATGACCCCCACATTTAAAAGTGCCGGTAAAAAGGAGTCTTTCAACCACCATTTATTATTTTCACTGGACATTGACTATACCTGTCCTGGGCCACAGCATAGCCCCAAACCTCATGACCCCCACAATAAAAAGTGCCGGAAAAAGGATCCTTTCACCACCTATTTTAGTTCACTGGACCATTGACTATACCTGTCCCTGGGTCACAAGCATGAGCCCCCAAACCTGCATGACCCCACATTAACAAGTTGCCGGAAAAAGGAGTCTTCAACCACCATTTTAATTTTCACTGGACATTACTATACCTGTCCTTGCCACATAATATCCCCAAACCTGCATGACCCCCACATTTAAAAAAGTGCCTGAAAAAGGATTCTTTCCAACCACCATTTTAGTTTCACATGGACATTGACTATACCTTCCCTGGGCCACAGCAAGAGCCCCAAAACCTGCAAGACCCCCACATTTAAACAATTGCCGGGAAAAAGGGAGTCTTTCAAGCCACCGATTTTAGTTCAACTGGACATTGACTATAGCCTGTCCTTGGCCACATCAGAGCCCCAAACCTGCATAACCCTCACATTTAAAAAGTGCCGGAAAAAGGAGTCTTTCAAACCACCATTTTAGTTTCCACTGGACATTGACTATAACCTGTCCCATGGCCACAGCATGAGTCCCAAACCTGCATGACCCCCACATTTAAAAAAGTGCCTGAAAAAGAGTCTTTCAACCACCATTTTAGTTTTCACTGGACATTGACTATACCCTGACCTGGGCACAGTGCATGAGCCCCAAACCTGCAATGTACCCTCACACTTAAAAAGTGCCGGAAAAAGGAGTCATCCAACCACCATTTTAGTGTTCCACTGGACATTGACTATACCTGTCCTGGCCATCAGCAATGAGCCCCAAACCCCTGCATGAACCCCCACATTTAAAAAGTGCCCGGAAAAATGGAGTCCTTCACCACCAATTTTCGTTGAACTGGACAATTGACTATACCTGTCATGGGCCACAGCAATGACCCAGGGGCCAGAGTAACAGTGGTGCGGTGAAAGCCCAGGCTGGAGCGTCCTGTCATCTTTAACACGCAGGTTAAAATGCCCTGATGACGCAGCGAAAATCCGAAAACTGTCCGTGCTGACAGCAGAGTGCGGAAATGCGGAAGTGTGAGAACATCCAGCCTTCCACCTTACACAGTCAATACCAGGGTACGCTTTGCCCCCGTCCGTATGAGGGTTTGACCAATTGAGCTTCACTTGAAATACTGGTGGGTTAACGCTCCTGTTACACCCAGGTGCCACGTTTAATCTTGGCATTCTTTTTCTCATTTTACTCAACGTGCTGAAGGAAATGGTCCTCTGTACTTTGTTCTCTGTCTGGTGCATCCATACTCCAATGTCCTCTGAATAACCTACATCTGGTCAAGTTTTCCTGTACCTCCCATGTAAACTTCAGAGGAATGTTTTAACAGCTATTTTGAACTTGCAAGTTTTTAGGACTTTAATTCTAGAAAAACACATTTTTAAATATGATGGAATCCCCACCATTTCTTTTGTTTGTCTCTTTTTTATTCATTGTAAATTAAATGGGTTTGTCTCATACAGGGTTTGATAGCTATGTTTAAAGATCTTGCAAAAACAAGTCATTTTTGCAATATGTGTCCCATTAACATGTCCTTAACCTATTCCTGTTTCTGACAGCACCATCACCCTTGAGCCACTCTTGAAAATTTTGAATAACAAATGTCTTTTAGAAACAACATTTTTTAGAATAGGACCTGTAGTATAGCTGCATGTCACAGCAAAATGCCCCCAAAAATTCAAAGCATGACCCTTGAGCCACTTTGGTCAATTGTGAAGAACAAATGTCTGTTAGAAACAACATTTTTTTAGAATAGGACCTGTAGTATTAGCTGCAATGTCAAGCAAGCATGACCCACAAAAATCATTAAAATGACCCTTGAGCCACTTTGTGTAAAATTGTGAAGAACAAATGTCCATATAGAAACAACATTTTCTGTTACAAAGGACCATGTAGTATTGCTGATTCAAGCACATGACCCCAAAAAATTATAAAAATGACTTCTCAGCCACTAGTTAAAAATTGTGAGGGAGAAATGCCACTTAGAAGCCACATTTCTGTTCCAAAGGACCATAATTATTAGCTGTATCTCACACAACATGACCCCAAAAAATTATAAATATGACTTCTCAGCCACTATTAAAAATTGTGAGGGAGAAATGCCACTTAGAAGTCACATTTCTGTTCCAAAGGACCATGATTATTGCTGTATCTCACAGCAACATGACCTCAAAACCATTGACAATGCGAAAACTTCTTAAGATAAAGTGAGTAAATGGAATACGGTGTTGTCATGAAACCTTGCTGTCTTTTACAGTCTCCTCACAGCAAAACCAGCAAAATGAACTGTTGGGAAAAGAGAATAAAAATTGCAGTAAGAAATGATCATTTTAAAAAAAAGTTTTCAAGAGGACCATTTCTGTTTGAAAAGGAATGTGAAGTAGACTGGCAACTAATCGGTGACCTCGGCAATTGGGGCCACAACATCATCAGAGATCCATGCCTGATTCATCTTGATGAAAGTCAAACGATCCACATTATCTGTGGAAAGCCGGATGCGTTTGTCTGTAATGACTCCTCCAGCTGTGCTGAAGGTCCGCTCAGATATACGCTGGCTGCTGCAAGTGACAACACCTCTATGCGTGACGAGGCCAGCTCTGCCATTCGTACCATTTTGGATACCCAGAAGTCATGGTCCGGAACACACAATTATGCAAAAACATCGGATGATGAGACGCAGATAGTCGGCACCAATGATCTTAAGCTGAGCTCTGTGTGTTGTGAATGTGTGCCCTGCATGCTTGCGATGTGAGGTGGTAAAACAAAGATACGCCAGAGGTCACCCATTAGGCTTCTGCCACCTTGCCTACGCAGCCCCCTTTGCTACGCCTACTTGGCACTCTACTGCATGTCACGTCACTGATTTGTCACCGTGGACATTTTGGGAACTTGAAGCGACGCAACAGTGTCTCCAGTGATCAATCATCAAAGGTCTCCATTTCGCTGGCATTTTACTCTCAATTTGGGTGGGTGGAAGGAAAGTGCCTGATTTTGTTTTGTACAGGATCCAGGAGGGAGCCACCCAGTAACTGTTGTTCATTTTGATGCCTTAATTCGAGATCATGTTGGAGAAATGTAGCATCCAAGCACTCATGTGAAGAGAATGAGCCTTGATTTCCCAGCCTCTGGGTCGAGGGGCACTAGCAAACTGATCTTCCTCATCTTCCTCCTCCGTCTCAAATTCGCAGCCCACCTCTTTCCAAGGCAGGACGTCGTAACATCGTGTCTAGAATTACTCCTCCTCCTCCTCCTGCCGCTGCCCTTCCGCAAGCTTCACACAGCCCTGCTTGCCTTGAGATGATGCATCCCTGAGAGCTGATGCCACCTTGCACTAGCTCAGTACCCCCGAACCACTCGCCTAATGAATACCGATCAAATTTGTTAAACAGACGGTGCCATTGTATTTTGAACGGGAGAGAAAGGCTCCGTGTCCGCATCTGTGTCCTCCCCACCTCATCGCTGGCGGGACCTTGTTTTTCAGAGATGTTCCAACGATCGTTCCAGAACAAGATCCGCCATCAATGCTCATGCTGACAAGGCCATTGTCCGCACTGACCATTGTGTGGCTTCTTCAAAACTTGGCAAGGATTGGTGCAGAGCTCTTTTCACCTGCCTCCTCTCGGTGGTTCAACAACCGCGAGGTTCCGTGGACCGCTGCTTTCAGGCCCATGTGTCACTTCGTACTGCGTAATGGCACTTTCGCTGCTGCCACAATCGCGCTGGAGCATGTTGGATGTTGGAAGATTTCCAGCGTGTTGAGCCACGTCCAACATGAGACGTTGGACTGGTGGAAGGGCCGAGCAGACGCTGCATACGCAGCCATGCGGTACGAAGCAGGTGCAACGGGCGGAAGTAGCAACTCAGACCTCGAGCCTTTCTTCAGCAGGCAGCTCCAGACCCGGGTAGCTCTTTAGAAATTTCAGGACAACAAGGTTTTTCATGACATGTTCCAGGCAAGGGATGTCTCCAGCTACCGATCTTAAAAAAAAATGGGAGGGCGGCCAGCGATTTTCGCCCGTTTATCCCTGCACACCACCTGCCTGGCACAAGGTTCTTGTCACCCAGCCAGCACTCGGTCTCGTTGCTTAAGCCGACCCAGCTCCTGACCCTGTGTGTGACGGTCTCCAAGGCAGATTAATTTCAACACGGCCTGGTGTCTCCAGGCAGCACGTGATGCCACCAGAGGACCTTGGGGAAAGAGCCCTGCACCAACCCCACGAGCGGTTTTGAAGAGCGTGCGCCGAGCCTAGATCCCACCGTCACCCCGGGGGCCAGAGACATCCACCCATCTCACCCAGTGAGCTGTCACAGAGAAAGCGGCCCATTGGCCGAGCTTACTAGTCCAATGTGTCTGTGGAGATGGACTTTTTCCCGGACACAGATGCAGAACACACGCGCCTTGAAAATTTAGATGACACGTGAGCTGCCAGGCAGGACGGCTTTTCTGGCAATAGAAATGCCTGCTCGGCATCTGGTATTGGAGCAAGCGACGGCCATGACTGGCGAACCCATCGTGTCCACCAGAACGGAAAGGCAACATTTCCAGGCCAAAAGCCTGGCAATGCCGACAATTCAGGCTTTGGCTTGGATGGATGGGTTAAAGTGTTTCTTCTGCTCCCAAACCTTGAAGACAGAAGGCTGCTGCTAGACAGCCGCTGTACGGCGTGCAGGTCGTCAACTGGCGGAAGGAAAAGGGGTAGGTAGGATTGAGTCACTGGTGTGCTGGCGGTACTCGGTGGCGACGTGAGGCTGAAGCGAGGCATGATCCCTGATCATGACTCTGAGAGTACATGGGCAGCGAGGAAACGCTTGGATGGTGGCGGAGGAGTGATGAGGCGGAGACAGAGGGTGTGACAGGGTTTGGAGGCCCGGCGTCGGTCTGGACTATTTTTGCAAGTGTTCCTCCATTTTTCAACTCATCATTCGCAGCAGTGGTGAACTAACATGTTGGTGTGTTAACCCTTAAGGATCTTCGCCTCTACTTGGCGTTGTACGGCAAAGGCGCATATACATCGCTGGGTGAAACAGAGCTTTGCTCAAGAGAAGCCCAGGCTTGAGAGGTCCTGGACTTTTTGACGGCGATAATCGGGAGCGGTTTGCGCTGACCGTGGGCTGCGGAATCATACAGCGGACTTCTGCGACCACCCTCTCCCTTTTTGGGGCGGGACCCGTATTGACACAAACCCCATCGTCTTCCTCCTCGCCCACTGATGAAGCGCTCGCAAGCAAATTCTGCGGAAAAGACCAGGATGGATCCGCAATGTCTCATCATCATCATCATCAACACAGGTGACTTGGTCGTCCTACTTTCTGCATCCAGAAGCTGCGGGCTACAAGCAAGGGGCACTGCAAGGCGTTGCCGACCGCCCGGGATTTTGCCGATTGACCGGCGTGCTTCACCTCCTCTGGTGGCATCAGTAACTGGGGCCCAGAGCAGACTAAATCATCCTTTTGATCTTTTAACATGCCTTCTGACCCCAACCGCATTTTGTCATCAAAGAGGTCTTCAGACAATGGATTATCCACAGTGGTGGGTACACGAGTTTACATTTGGGCTGCTTCATGTTGGACGGAAAGCTGATGATTTCTGATGACGACATTTGTGGCCGTGACTGGAGGACGAGGAGGTAAGACTGCTAGATGCAGGTTGCTTAACCACTGAAGGACAGATTGGCGACGATGTTCGTTACTTAGATTCACAGGCCCTGACCCAGCGATGACAGGCCTGACGGTCCTGCAACTGACGATCCGCTGGCATGCGTGTTGTCGCAGCACTGGAAGGGGCACCTTCTCCCCGTACCTCTACCTCCAATGTGCTACCCCCCTCTTTGCTCGCTTACCACCTCATTTCGCTCCATGTCCAGAAATATAAAAATTTTTAGAAGGTATGGAATAGTTTTTTGGGAAAATCTCTTATTAAAAGACGGCAAATCACAGCTATTCTCAAATTTCCCTTAATCAAAACAAAAATTGCTGGATTCAAATTTAACTGCAAGGTGTCTATCAACAAATCTGGACTGGGCAAAATTCCAAAAAACACGTATCTGTTATGTTTTGGTATAATAAATGGTATTTTTTGCACCTTTCAATTCACCTGTGGTGAATATAGAATTGCTGTTTTAAGATTTACCCTAGATGGGTGCGTCAATGAACAGTACTGGGGCGCAAAAATCAAAAAACACGTACTGTTATGTTTTGTATAATAACGGGATTTTTTTCTCCTTTAAATTCACGTGTGGTGAATATATATTTGCTTTTTTAATATTTACGTAGATGCGCTTTCCAATGAAAAAGTACTAGGGTGCCAAAAGTCAAAAAAACGTAACTGTTATGTTTTCCCGTATAATAAAGGTTTTTTTTTGGCAACCTTTAATTCACCGGGGAATATGGGAATTCTGTTTTAAAGTTTTAAAACGTAGATGTGCGTCAATGAACATTACTGGGTTTGCGCAAAAAGTAAAAAAACACGTAACTGTTTTTTTTTTGGGAAAATAATAAACGGGATTTTTTTGCACCTTTAAATTTCCCCTGTGGTGAATTATAGAAATTGCTTTTTTAAGATTTACGTAAAATTGTTTGCCAATGAACAGTACGGGTGCGCAAAAAGTCAAAAACACGTAACTGTTATGTTTTGATAAAAAACGGGTTTTTTTTTGGCCCCTTTCAATTCCCCCTTTTGGTGAATATAAAAATTCCCTTTTTTTTAAAGATTTACGAAAGATCCCGGGGGGTCAATGAAAAAGTACGGGGTGCGAAAAAAGTAAAAAAACCCGT
Source organism: Phyllomedusa bahiana (assembly GCA_025379985.1). Taxonomy (NCBI): domain Eukaryota; kingdom Metazoa; phylum Chordata; class Amphibia; order Anura; family Hylidae; genus Phyllomedusa; species Phyllomedusa bahiana. The sequence goes on from JAODAL010013254.1 coordinate 61,510, forward strand.
TTTTCCCTTTATTTTTTTCTTTAAAATTTCCCTATTTTTTACCTTTAAATTCACCGGGTGGGGGAATATAAAAATTGGGCTTTTTTAAAGTTTTAAACAAAGAGGGTTTGCTAAAATAAAACATTACTGGGTGCGCAAAAGTAAAAAAACACTTTAAAAACTTTTATGTTTCGTACCGGTTACACGGAAAATTTTTGGCAACAAACAACCTGTGCTGAGTGTTTGATACAAGATTGTTTGGTTTGAAATTTAATGCAAGGTTGAAAATAAACGTAAAAGGTGAAAAGGGTAAAATTGAACACCTATTTTGAAATGTTAATGATAATTTAAAAATGGAGTTTTGCAGCTAACCCAAAAAGGGCCGGGAGTTATAGAAATTTATGTTTTTCCCAATTTTAAATTCAGTGCCCCAAAATCCAGGGAAAAATTTCAAAAGCAAATGTTAATAATAAAGATATTCCACTACAATATCCCACACTAATCTTGGTGAACTTTTCCCAATTTTTCTTTTAGATAGAAGCTTGCTGTGTTTGCCCGCGGGGCCCCCCCGCCCCCCCCCCCCCCCCCCCCCCCCTCCCTCCGCCGTGACTTTTCACCCGGGAGATGTGCTTTAAAATTCCCCCTAGCTAACTACATAAAAAGTTAAAAATTTTAAAAATAACAAATTGGAAGGAAACACAGCTAATACCAAAATTTCCCCTGTGGGAAAATAGGGGCATTTTCCCCTGACTTTTGGCCCCAGGCAGAGGCGGTCCTAAAACCCCATGAGGGCGCTGAGGGGACACTGAGGCTTTAAACAGGGAAAAGCTGTTTTATTAAAACGAGGTCATGTGATTTTTTCACCAATCGCATCCATACACTCCCAAATCATGACGTGCACACAATCTCCACCCTGGCCCTTTTATAATTGATTTGTGGGCCGCCAAAAAATTTAAAAAAGAACGCCGAAAAAAGGCGGGGATCTTAAAATAAAAAACAGATTTTAAACCCTTTAAATTTTCGAAAGTCGGAAATTTCGATCCCCCAAAAAAAAACCTTGCCCATTTCAACTTTGTCGAAAAAAAAACGCTCAACAAATCTGATGATGACATATTCTGGGGGGAGGGTGAAGGAGGTTCTGATAATTACTGTGATGACTAATTTTCTTGGGGGTTACTAAGAGGAGGCAGGGAAATCTGGGGTCACTGATGATGACCAGATATCTGGGATTACTGATGAAAGACTAAAATATCTTTGGGGTTTACTGGGTGATGGGCTATATATTGGATTACTGATGGGTTTACTAATATCCCGGGATTTTTGATGAGTTTATCTGGGGTTTAAATATTGAGTAGATATTGGGGTTACTGATGATGGTAATATCTGGGGTTACTGATGATGAGTAGAAAATCTTGGGGTCACTGATTTATTTAGAGATATCTGGGATTACTGATGATGAGCAGATATCTGGGATTACTGATGATGACTATATATCTGGGATTACTGATGATGAGTAGATATCTGGGATTACTGATGATGACTAGATATCTGGGATTACTGATGATGAGTAGATATCTGGGATTACTGATGATGAGTAGATATCTGGGATTACTGATGATGAGTAGATATCTGGGATTACTGATGATGAGGAGATATCTGGGATTACTGATGAGTAGATATCTGGGATTACTGATGATGAGTAGATATCTGGGATTACTGATGATGAGTAGATATCTGGGATTACTGATGATGAGGAGATATCTGGGATTACTGATGATGAGTAGATATCTGGGATTACTGATGAGTAGATATCTGGGATTACTGATGATGAGTAGATATCTGGGATTACTGATGAGTAGATATCTGGGATTACTGATGATGAGTAGATATCTGGGATTACTGATGATGAGGAGATATCTGGGATTACTGATGATGAGGAGATATCTGGGATTACTGATGATGACTAGATATCTGGGATCAATGTTGATGAGTAGATATTTGGTATTACTGATGATGAGTAGATATCTGGGATTACTGATGATTGGTAGATATCTGAGATTACTGATGAGTAGATATCTGGGATTATTGATGAGGAGATATCTGGGATTACTGATGATGAGCAGATATCTGGGATTACTGATGATGAGGAGATATCTGGGATTACTGATGATGAGCAGATATCTGGGATTACTGATGATGAGTAGATATCTGGGATTACTGATGATGAGTAGATATCTGGGATTACTGATGATGAGTAGATATCTGGGATTACTGATGATGAATAGATATCTGGGATTACTGATGATGATGAGTAGATATGTGGGATTACTGATAATGAGTAGATATCTGGGATTACTGATGATGAGTAGATATCTGGGATTACTGATGATGAGGAGATATCTGGGATTACTGATGATGAGCAGATATCTGGGATTACTGATGATGAGTAGATATCTGGGATTACTGATGATGATGAGATATCTGGGATTACTGATGATGAGTAGATATCTGGGATTACTGATGATGAGTAGATATCTGGGATTACTGATGATGAGTAGATATCTGGGATTACTGATGATGAGTAGATATCTGGGATTACTGATGATGAGTAGATATCTGGGATTACTGATGATGAGGAGATATCTGGGATTACTGATGATGAGGAGATATCTGGGATTACTGATGATGAGTAGAAGAGGAAGTTGAAACATTTACAGTTACTGTGTCTGCACAGTGCTTCCTGGGTCAGAGCATGCTGGGAGTTGTAGTTCACGCGCACTTGCTGATAGTAGCAGCTCTGGATGGGACTTGTCCGTCCTTCAGGAAGGTGACTCTGTCTCTTTAATGCCGGCGCTCTCTATAATCCCGGTCCGTTCTCTCGGAATGTGCGGCGCTTTCATTCTGGTGCTTGGATTATGTGTGAAATATGTCAAATCAATAAAAATATTTCCAGAATCTGCCCTGGAAATTCCTTGGTATAATATTGGGGCCATGTGCTGACAATGTGCGGCCGCAGAGAGCACAGCACCCGGGGCCCTCATTATCCTGCACCAGCTGAGCGGAGATGGGACCCACAGGGGCTCCAGCAGGCCGGCCCGCTGTGCTGGGATGGGGGCTGCTTCAAACTGATCGCTCCGTCACCTGGGTGGACCCCTTCAATGAAGGCTTCTATAGCATGCCAAAGAAAAGAGCAATATATACAGCATGATCCAGCGACACTCAGCCCCTATGGCCTGTCCCAGTAACATTCAGCATCTATAGCTTGCCCCAGTAATGCTCAGTACCTATAGCCTGTCCCACTAAGGGTTATCACCTATAGCCTGCCCCAGTAACGCTCAGCATCTACAGTATAGCCTGTCCCAGTAATGCTCAGTACCTATAGCCTGTCCCATTAAATTTCAGGATCTATAGCCTGCCCCAGTAACGCTCAGCATCTATAGCCTGTCCCAGTAACGCTCAGCACCTATAGCCTGTCCCAGTAACGCTCAGCACCTATAGCCTGTCCCAGTAACGTTCAGCATCTATAGTCTGTTTTATTGACTGGACACCTATTGCCTGTCCCAGTAAAGCTCATCACCTATAGCCTGCCCATCACACCCCGTCCCAGTAAAGCTCATCACCTATAGCCTGCCAGTCACACCCCGTCACACCCTGTCCCAATAAAGCTCATCACCTATAGCCTGCCCGTCACACCCTGTCACGCCCTGTCCCAGTAAAGCTCTTCACCCATAGCCTGCCCCTCACACCCTGTCCCAGTAAAGCTCATCACCTATAGCCCAGTAAAGTTCATCACCTATAACCTGTCCGTCACACTCATCACATATAGCCTGCCCCTGACTCAATGTCCCAGTAAAGCTCATCACCTATAGCCTGCCCGTCACACCCCGTCCCAGTAAAGCTCATCACCTATAGCCTGCCCATCACAACCCATCCCAGTAAAGCTCATCACCTTTAGCCTGCCCGTCACACCCCGTCACAGTAATGTTCATCACCTATAGCCTGCCTGTCACACCCTGTCACACCCCATCCCAGTAAAGCTCATCACATATAGCCTGCCCCTCACACCTGTCACAGTAAAGCTCATCACCTATAGCCTGCCCCTCACACCCTGTCCCAGTATAGCTCATCACCTATAGCCCAGTAAAGTTCATCACCTATAGCCTGTCTGTCACACTCTGTCACACCCTGTCCCAGTAAAGCTCATCACCTATAGCCTGCCCATCACACCCCGTCCCAGTAAAGCTCATCACCAATAGCCTGCCTGTCACAACCCGTCCCAGTAAAGCTCATCACCTATAGCCTGCCCGTCACACCCCGTCCCAGTAAAGCTCATCCTCTAGAGCCTGCCCGTCACACCCCGTCCCAGTAAAGCTCATCCTCTAGAGCCTGCCCGTTACACCCCGTCCCAGTAAAGCTCATCACCTATAGCCTGCCTGTCACAGCCCATCACAACCCATCCCAGCAAAGCTCATCACCTATAGCCTGCCCGTCACACCCCGTCCCAGAAAAGCTCATCACCTATAGCCTGCCTGTTACCATCACACCATGTCCCAGTAAAGCTCATTACCTATAGCCTGCCCATCATACCCTTCCAGTAAAGCTCATCACCTATAGCCTGCCTGTCACACCCCGTCCCAGTAAAGCTCATCACCTATAGCCCAGTAAAGCTCATTGCCTATAGCCTGCCCGCCACACCCCATCTCAGTAAAGCTCATCACCTATAGCCTGCCCGTCACACCTTGTCACACCCCATTGTCCTATGAGCCAAAAAAGTGTCTAAAGCAAATAATAAATGTGATCTAGCACATTGCCCAAAACGTGTTTGGTAACCTAGACGAACATGTGCACACCAGAAGTAGATACAATCTCCTTTGTCTCCTGAACAAAGCAAAATCAAAACAACAATGTTCTTGGTAATAGTCTTCATTTACCGTTCTCTACTTGTTCAAAGCCAATCATTGTGGTGAGAAAACCTCTATAAAGATCTTGCTCTCTTGGTTTTCTTCTGATCTCATTGACCACTCATACAGTGAATAATTTACTGGTCCTACCTCTTCTCCTCTTTCCATAGCTGTAGTGGTTTCTTTAGGATCAGTCCTACGGTAGGTCCTCTCCTCTCTCCTCAATATACACCCCCTACAAGACAAACTATCGGCAGACTTACCTTTCAGTAACATCTCTTTGATGGAGACATCCAGCTCTATTATATAACACCAAGGATTCTCTGTCCGCCGTCTAGAACATCATGTCCTCTCATCATATGATATCAAATCTGATACTAAATCTTGCAATAATTAAACTAGGTCACGACACCGATGTACAGTGCCAAGTAAAAGGGTAACAATGTTATGACCTTGTGACTTTCAGGCTCCTTATCTCACCATCCACTACAGCTTTGTACATGGGGCTACCACCATTTTATAGACAATCATCTCACCTATCTTATACATAAATGTGACCTTCAAATATTTAGCATCTGCTTAGTTCTGCAGATTCTTGTCCTGTAACTGCATTGTTACTGTTTTGCTCCTAAAAATCTAAATTTTAATTTATAATATTTTGTCATTATTTTGTAGATTCTCCTTTGTCTCTCAGCACTGCCTGAATCCTTCTGGGCTCTGGATCATATTCGAGCATGTGTCAACCGAAATCTGATCCTGGGTCTCTTCTACACGTTCCCAGTGTAGCTGCATACTGGTCAACTCACTTGGGTATGAATACAGCTTCTTCTTCAACTCTACCCACAAGTATTGGATTGCGTTGAGGTCTGGTGACTGTGGAGGCCAATACAGTAACTCTACCTCATTGTCATTGACCCATTCCTTCTCCAACCTTGACGTCTGCTTCAGGTTGTTCTCCTGCTGGACACTATGTCGTCCTCTTCATCCCCATAGTCCTCGAGTATATGAAGTAACTCATCTTGTAGGACCCTCACATAGAGCTCAGCATTGAGGTCACCATCCACCCTGGTCAAGTATCAAATGCCTTTGGCTGTGACCCCTCCCCATATCCTCAGGCTTCCTCCATGTTCCATTAGCCCCCTTTTCCCTTGATTCTTCCAAACCCATTTGCCCCCATCAGAGCCCGGTATATTGACTTTCATCTCTCGCCCCGTTCGCCCCTTCTCCCTTGGTTCTTCCCATTCCCCCCATCAGAGCCCGGTCTATTGACTTTCATCTCTCGCCCCGTTCGGCCCTTTTCCCTTGATTCATCCCATTTCTCCCATCAGAGCCTGGTCTATTGACTTTCATCTCTCGCTGCATTCTCCCCTTCTCCCTTGATTCCTCCCATTCCCCCATCAGAGCCGGTCTATTGACTTTCATGTCTCGCCCCGTTCTCCCCTTCTCCCTTGGTTCTTCCCATTCCCCCATCAGAGCCCGGTCTGTTGACTTCCATCTCTCGCTCCGTTCAACCCTTCCCCCTTGGTTCTTCCCATTCTCCCCATCAGAGCCCGGTCTATTGACTTTCATCTCTCGCTCCGTTCTCCCCTTCTCCCTTGGTTCTTACCATTCCCCCATCAGAGCCCGGTATATTGACTTTCATCTCTCTCCATTCGTTCCTTTCTCCCTTGGTTCTTCCCATACCGCACAACAGAGCCCAGTCTATTGACTTTCATCTCTCGCTCCGTTCACTCCTTCTCCCTTGGTTCTTCCCATTCCCCCCATCAGAGCCCGGTCTATTGACTTTCATCTCCTCACTCCGTTCTCCCCTCTCCCTTGGTTCTTCCCATTCCCCCCATCTTAGCCCGTTCTATTGACTTTCAGCTCTCGCTCCTTTCGCCCCTTCTCCCTTGGTTCTTCCCATTCCCCCATCAGAGCCCGGTATATTGACTTTCATCTCTCACTCCATTCTCCCCTTCTCCCTTGGTTCTTCCCATTCCCCCATCAGAGCCGGTCTATTGACTTTCATGTCTCGCCCCGGTCTCCCCGTCTCCGGTGGTTCTTCCCAATCCCCCCATCAGAGCCCGACCTATTGACTTCCATCTCTCACCCCTTTTGCCCTTTCTCCCTTGTTTATTCCCATTCCCCCATCAGAGCCCGGTCTATTGACTTTCATGTCTCGCTTTGTTCGCCCCTTCTCCCTTGATTCTTACCATTCCCCCATCAGAGCCCGACCTATTGACTTTCATCTCTCACTCCGTTCTCCCCTTCTCTCTTGGTTCTTCCCATTCCCCCCATCAGAGCCCGGTCTATTGACTTTCATCTCTCGCTCCGTTCGCCCCTTCTCCCTTGGTTCTTACCATTCCCCCATCATGCCACTGGCTCTATTGACTTTCATCTCTCGCTCCGTTCTCCCCTTCTCCCTTGGTTCTTACCATTCCCCCCATCAGAGCCCGATTTATTGACTTTCATGTCTCGCCCCATTCGCCCCTTCTCCCTTGGTTCTTCCCATTCCCCCCATCAGAGCCCGACCTACTGACTTTCATCTCTCACTCCGTTCTCCCCTTCTACCTTGGTTCTTCCCATTCCCCCATCAGAGCCCGGTCTATTGACTTTCATCTCTCGCTCCGTTCGCCCCTTCTCCCTTGGTTCTTCCCATTCCCCCCATCAGAGCCCGGTCTATTGACTTTCATCTCTCGCTCTGATCACCCCTTCTCCCTTGGTTCTTCCCATTCCCTCCATCAGAGCCCGTTCTATTGACTTTCATCTCTCGCCCCGTTCGCCCTTCTCCCTTGATTCTTCGTATTCCCCCATCAGAGCCCGGTCTATTGACTTTCATCTCTCGCTCCGTTCCCCCTTCTCCCTTGGTTCTTCCCATTCCCCCCATCAGAGCCCGGTCTATTGACTTTCATCTCTTGCTCCATTCATCCCTTCTCGCTTGGTTCTTTCCATTAACCCTATCAGAGCCCGGTCTATTGACTTTCATCTCTCGCTCCGTTCGCCCCTTCTCCCTTGATTCTTCCCATTCCCCCCATCATAGCCTGGTCTATTGACTTTCATCTCTTGCCCCGTTCGCCCTTCTCCCTTGATTCTTCCCATTCCCCCATCAGAGCCCGGTCTATTGACTTTCATCTCTCGCTCCATTCTCCCCTTTTCCCTTGGTTCTTCCCATACCCCCATCAGAGCCGGTCTATTGACTTTCATGTCTCGCCCCGTTCTCCCCTTCTCCCTTGGTTCTTCCCATTCCCCCCATCAGAGCCCGGTCTATTGACTTTCATCTCTCGCTCCGATCGCCCCTTCTCGCTTTGTTCTGTCAAGTCCCCCATCAGAGCCCGGTATATTGACTTTCATCTCTCGCTCCGTTCTCCCCTTCTCCCTTGGTTTTTCCCATTCCCCCCATCAGAGCCCGGTTTATTGACTTTCATCTCTCTCCGTTCGTTCCTTCTCCCTTGGTTCTTCCCATACCGCACATCAGAGCCCGGTCTATTGTCTTTCATCTCTCGCTCCGTTCACCCCTTCTCCCTTGGTTCTTCCCATTCCCCCCATCAGAGCCCGGTCTATTGACTTCCAAATCTCGCTACGTTCACCCCTTCTCCCTTGGTTCTTCCCATTCCCCACATCAGAGCCCGGTCTATTGACTTCCATCTCTCGCTCCGTTCAACCCTTCTCCCTTGGTTCTTCCCATTCTCCTCATCAGAGCCCGGTCTATTGACTTTCATCTCTCGCTCCGTTCGCCCCTTCTCCCTTGGTTCTTCCCATTCCCCCCATCATAGCCCGGTCTATTGACTTTCATCTCTCGCCCCGTTCGCCCCTTCTCCCTTGGTTCTTCCCTTCCCCCCACCAGAGCCCGATCTATTTACTTTCATCTCTCGCCCCGTTCACCCCTTTTCCCTTGGTTCTTCCCATTCCCCCCATCAGAGCCCGGTCTATTGACTTTCATCTCTCGCTCTGTTCTCCCCTTCTCCCTTGGTTCTTCCCATTCCCCCCATCAGAGCCCGGTCTATTGACTTTCATCTCTCGCTCCGTTCCCCCTTTCTCCTTTGATTCTTCCCATTCCCCCATCAGAGCCCGGTCTATTGACTTTCAACTTCACCCCGTTCTCCCCTTCCCCCCTTGGTCCTCCCATTCCCTCCATCAGAGCCCGTCATTGACTTCATCCTCCTCGTTCCCCTTCCCATTGGTTCATTCCCATTCCCCCCATCAGAGCCCGGTCTATTGATTTTCATCTCTCTCCGTTCCTTCCTTTCTCCCTTGGTTCTTCCCATTCCCCACATCAGAGCCCATTCTATTGACTTTCATCTCTCGCTCCGTTCACCCCTTTTCCCTTGGTTCTTCCCATTGCCCACATCAGAGCCCGGTCTACTGACTTTCATCTCTCGCCCCGTTCGCTCCTTCTCCCTTGGTTCTTCCCATTCCTCCCATCAGAGTCCGGTCTATTGACTTTCATCTCTTCGCTCCAAATCCCCCATTTCCAATCTTCCACTTTTTGTACTTTTCTGTAATCTCTTTGCGACTGAAGTTGCAGCTTCTTCCCCTTGTTCGGGCCATCATTCCAGACCTGTGTAATGCGCCCGGTGCTTGCATGGACGTCTGTGATCTAACTCTTGTGAAGCCTACAAGCCGCCTCCACTGACTACGAGCCGCCTCCACTGCCGTGTCTTAGCGTCAGAACTGATCGACCTTGTGATGAGCGACTTGTTGGCTCTGATATTTAACCTGGACGTCACCTCTTGGCTTTGGACGAACTTCATTCCATATTCTTCCCGCTGTCAGGGCCTCACATGATGCAGTTTGACAATTTTCTTGGCTGAGCATTCTCTCTTAATGATTGAATAATTTTGTTCCGCCATGGACAGCTTTCTGCAAAAGTAGCTTACAGGATGTTCGTCCCCATATATAACCTGGGACATTACCGCTCCTAAGCCGACCTCTGATGCATCTGTCTGGACAACAAACTCTCGGGCGAAGTCAGGGGCTACCCATACTGGCTGTCTACACACTACTGACTTATGCCTTTGGAAAGCCTCTTTAGCCTCTGGGGACCATTTGATAGACTGGGGGCCCCTTGCAGGCCAAATGGCATGTTGATGTACTGGAAGGACCCTTCTGGTGTGGAAAATGCGTCTAGGGTAGCGATGTACCGAGCTGGCCTTAGCCTTTCAGTAAATTCATCCACCCGGGGCATGAAGAGCTTCCACCTTTGACACCTCATTTCGTTTTCGGTAATCATTGCAGAACCACCACTCTCCGTTGGGTTAAGAGACCAGCACTATGGGAATGGACCACCCTCGTTTAGATTCCTGAATAACCCCTAGTTCCATCATCCTTTGCAACAATTTTCCTATGTGTCTTGAGACTCCTATACAGTTTTAAACTTACTCTTGCGTGACACTCAGTAACAATCTCTTGCTCGGCAACATTTGTTAGCCCCGGTGCCTTTCTAAAAAAAAGTCCCTCTCTTGCTGCAACAGTTGTCTGCACTAGTGTTTTCGGAGAGGGAGACGGGAACTCTGTGATTTCTACCCTCACCTTGGTGGCTTCTGGCTTAGACAACACACAAGAAGCCTCCAGAGGGTCCATATAATTCCATAGTGTAGGCAGGTTAACGTGGTATATTTGGGGGGTTCTCCTACCTGGCCATGGACCCGATAGTTTACTTCGCCCACCCTCTCAACTCTCTCATAGGGTCCTTGCCATTTTGCCAAAAATTTGATCTCCACTGTGGGTACAAGAAACAAAACTCGGTCCCCCGGATTAAACTGATGGGTTGACCTGTTGTCCAGCTTGTGGCACTTGAGTCTGGAGGAGATGCTCCTTGACAATAAGAAGTACATGAGCTATTCACTCTTGTAACTGGTCAACGTGCTCAATGACACTTTAATAAGGCGTGCCTTCAGTCTCCTTTACTATATCTAAAAGGCCTTGGGGATGTCGGCCGTATAGCAATTTAAAAGGTGAGAACTCTGTGGAAGTTTGGGGCATCTCCCTGAAGAAAAAAGCAGGTAAGAGGTAATTCCAATCCAGGCCAACCTTCTCCACTATGTTCTTTAACATGGCCTTTAAAGGGGTTTTGCCACGATCTCATTTCATACCTCCTGTATCCAGCTCTTCAGCTCTGTGTGCTCAGAAGAGGGCGTGTGTGATTTGTTTGAATTGCATATCATGTGATCCAGCAGGATGACATCACCAGGCCTTTCCTCTCTCTAGTCAAAGAAAGGTATGTTTATGTGTAGAACTGTAAGTAGCTACATTGTAGCTCAGTGGTAAAACTTTTGCCTCCAGGAACACGGGTCCTCGGTTCAATTCCCTGCCGGAACCAAACCTGTGTTGTTGTTTTTTCTCTTTATCAATGCACAGCCCTCATTGAGGTTTCTTTTTAATTTATTTGCACTGTTTGACTAATTACTAAGGAGCACAGAGGAGGGGAGTAGAATGACAGCACCTGGGGCTTGAACACTCAGTAGCTGCCTGAGAGGAGAAGTGATGTCTGAGCATGTGCGACCAGGACTGAGGAGCTCACAGCCCTGGTCGTATCCCCTGGAGACGAGCTGTAAACAATGGATCACTAAAGGAGCAGCTAAAACAAAAATGGTGCAGAATTTTTAATAATGATGAATGGTGAAAATTGTGGCAAAACCCCTTTAAAGTCGATTTAAAACGTTCCACCAGCCATGTTTCAGTGGGTGATAAATGGAGGTGTGTAGTTGTGTAACCTTCAACACCTTACAAAGATCCTGCATTATCCTAGACATATATGGGGTCCATTGGTCTGTCAGGATTTCCTTAGTCAGCCCCGGTCTGGAAAATAAGGTATGTGCAAAATGTGCAATAATTTTCTAGCAATAATGTTGGTGGAGGCATTTCTCAGGGGCACTGCCTGAGGGTACCAGGTGGCATAATCCATGGCCACCAAAATATGCTGGTGACCTCTTACCGAGTTCACCTGGTATCCAACCAAATACATTGCTATTCTCTCAGAGCTCAATGGTATTAGTGGGCTAAGTTCATGACTGGGGAGGAAACCTGGCACACGAGACTGGACTGGCAATAATCCCTAATTTCCCTGTAAAACCCTGGACATTAGAATCAGGGTATAATCCTCTTTACTGTCTTATACAGCCATATATGACCCTGCAACACATAACCATAGGCTAGGTCCACTACCATGCATCTATAGGGTTTGGGAACCAAGAGTTGTTCCACCAATTCCTCATGAATTTTGGTTACCTGGTACAGAAAGTTTCCTCTCATAGTAAAATGTGGAAATCTTTTGTCTGCCCCTGGCTCTTGGGGGACCCCATCAAGTACCACCACGCTATTAAAGGCACCTTTTAGGGTTTCATCCTAAAGTTGGACTGTCCCAAAGTTTCCCCAAGACATATTTAATTCTGGGACAGTCTAACCAAGGGCGGACTCCTCCTCCCCATCCCCTACCATTACCAAAAGCGTAAATTTGGGGACTACCTCATGGTCTGTGCTCCCAGGGCTGTCCTGATATGCTGGGCGTTTCTGCGGTACCGCCTTTTCCCAATGAATAGAGGACAATCCCGGCCAATAATCATCTAGTGCACAGGTGTCAAACTCAAGGTCCAAGGGCTGAATCTGGCCCATCATGCTCTTTTTTGTGGCTCCCGAGTGCTTAGACCCAGCTGGGTTGCAACTCACAGGCGTGGGCACAGCTCTGACAGCCCTACCAACACACCTAGTCACCCTCCAATGGCTGTCTGAAGGCAACTACAATGCTGTTGTGGGCCACGGTGAAAATCTAGTGCATCAGTCCCTGCATTATTCCCACAGGACAACACTATTTCCCCAACTATTTTTAGGGCAATTTGCGCCACTGGGTACACCTTGGTTTACCCATGTATACTAGTGACCCCCAAGGTTTTCCCAACACATGAGGGATACGGGCTGTCAGGAGGTTGACCAAGCTCCCCGAGTCCAGGAGTTCAGTGTTGCCATTCACCTTGGTTGGACATAGTTGGAGTTTCTTTTCAGCATTTGAAACTGGTCCGGCTCTGGTCCAATGGGGCAATATGACCTAGGACCTGGTATCTCCAGCAGAAGATCTCTTTTAGGGAGGGTTTGGCCATTGGGTCTGGAATGCTCTTGGTCTTGGAACATCCTTCTCAAAGGAATTTGTGACTCTTTCTGGCTGTTGGAGTCCCTCCTGGCACTCCAATATGTTAAACTTGGATTCCTTAGGTCAGTCATGATGTTTTTCACTACACAGTATATCTCCACCAGGTCTACTAGGTCATCCTGGGAACTCCCCTTCACAACCCAGCATTGTACTGGCCTGGGGAGAGGATGTATGAACCAGTCCATTGCAATCCACTCGACCATTTTCACCAGCATACAGACCTCAGGATGAGGCCATTTTTTAGGCAAGTGTAGGAGGTCAAACATCTGTGACCTTGTGGGTTTGTCCCTCCTGTAGCCCCACTGATGCACTCTCTGGGCCCAAATGGTCACCATGACCCCCATATGCACCAGGCTCTCGGCCTTTAGCTTAATACATTCTCTGATGTCTTGCAAGGACAAATCCTAATTGGTCGTCTAGGGTTCAGAGGTGAGAAATAGGGTCAAGACTTCAACCCATTGTTCTGCTGGCAGCTTCTCTCATTTGGCTAAGTGCTCAAATATGGTGAGGAAGGCTTCCACGTTGTCCTCTGAAGTCCTTATCTGTACCTCAATGGCTCTGATCAGGCACAACCTTACTGTCAACATGGCAATCTCGCCACTGGCTACACCATGTGGTGTACTCCGAGTCTGGTGGTAGTGCCAGCCTTCCAGGCTCTGGCAAAGTAAACTTCACCACTCACAGCACAGCCCAGCCGTCCACTACAACCTGAGGCTGGGAACCACACCAAGCTCACCTGACTCTCTAGGCTTACATAGGCCAACAATACCCTTTGCTGGACCTGGAAAATGTGAGAGTAGCTCTTTAGCTGATCCAGTAAAAGCCCGCCCCGGACTAGCTGCATCAGCAGCTTTAATAATATAACCAATGGGTGGCATTGGCCTATTGCCACTGACACCAACCTCACTTCACTGAGGCCAGGCATCATGGTGACATGTATCTAGCATCCACAACAGATCCTTCTGCCTTCCTACAATACCTTTATGTCTTATTATCTATCTATCCTTCTATCATGTCTTTCTTTCAATCCTTATAGCATATCTATTTTCTTCCCTCCATCCCTTCCTCCTTCTCTCCCTCCCTGCTTCCCTCATCATCATCATATTATTTATCTAGCTATCCGCTTTTTATCTATCTCAAATCTATCTATCTCTCATTATCTATCTATCTATCTATCCCATATATATCTCATATATATATCTATCTATCTCATATCTATCTATCTCTCATTATCTATCTATCTATCGATCTATCCCATATCTATCTCATATACATATCTATCTATCTCATATCTATCTATCTCATATCTATCTCCTATCTATCTATCTATCTCCTATCTATCTATCTATCTATCTCCTATCTATCTCATATCTATCTATCTCATATCTATCTCCTATCTATCTCATATCTATCTATCTCATATCTATCTATCTCATATCTATCTATCTATCTATCTATCTATCTATCTATCTATCTCATATCTATCTATCTACCTATCTATCTATCTCATATCTATCTCATATCTATCTCATATCTATCTCATATCTATCTCATATCTATCTATCTCATATCTATCTATCTATCTATCTCATATCTATCTATCTATCTATCTATCTATCTCATATCTATCTATCTATCCCATATCTATCTATCTATCTATCTATCTCATATCTATCCATCTATCTATCTCATATCTATCTTTCTATCCCATATCTATCTATCTCATATCTATCTATCTATCTATCTCATATCTATCTCATATCTATCTCTCTCATATCTATCTATCTATCTATCTATCTATCTATCTATCTATCTATCTATAGTTTTGTTGCTTTAAAGGAGAGGGATAGCGCTCGGAAATAAAAGAATATCTAAGAACACCTGGGTATTTGACCACTTACTCTTAGATATTCTTTTATTCCCGAGCGCTATCCCTCTCCTTTAAAGCAACAAAACTATATTCTTGCCGTGGATCCTCGTGTGTGGAGAGACTTACGGCGGCTGTTAGACGGGAAACCCGAGGTCTCATCGATCTAATATATGCCTTATATATGTGTTGTACCATTCTGTACAACTTGATAAGGTGAGCAGCCCATATTGTGGATTTGGGGTCTTTCTAATTAATTTCACTTGAGTGCGCTTTTCTTCTGTATTCTCTATAGCGATATTATTATATCTATCTATCTATCTATCTCATATCTATCTATCTCATATCTATCTATCTATCTATCTATCTCATATCTATCTATCTATCTATCTATCTATCTATCTCATATCTATCTATCTATCTATCTCATATCTATCTATCTATCTATCTCATATCTATCTTATATCTATCTATCTATCTCATATCTATCTTATATCTATCTATCTATCTATCTCATATCTATCTATCTATCCCATATCTATCTATCTATCTCATATCTATCTATCTATCTATCTCATATTTATCTATCTATCTATCCCATATCTATCTATCTATCTATCTATCTATCTATCTCTATCTAATCTTTTTCTCATTATCTATCTATCTATCTATCTATCTCCTATCTATCTATCTATCTATCTCATATCTGTCTATCTATCTCATATCTATCTATCTATCTATCTCATATCTGTCTATCTATCTATCTATCTATCTCATATCTATCTATCTCATATCTATCTATCTCATATCTGTCTATCTATCTATCTCATATCTATCTATCTATCTCATATCTATCTATCTATCTATCTATCTATCTCATATCTATCTATGCCATATCTATCTGTCTCATATCTATCTATCTATCTCATATCTATCTATCTATCTATCTCATATCTATCTATTTATCCCATATCTATCTATCTATCTATCTATCTATCTCATATCTATATATCCTATCTATCTATCTATCTCTATCTATCTTCATATCTATCTATCTATCTATCTTATCTATCTATCTATCTATATCTATCTCTATCTATCTATCTCATATCTATCTATCTATCTATATATCTATCTATATCTATCTATCTATATCTATCTATCTATCTCATATCTATCTCATATCTATCTATCTCATATCTATCTATCTATATCTATCGTATCTCTATCTATCTATCTCTATCTATCTTCTATCTATCTATTCCTATCTATCTTATATCTATCTCCTATCTATCTATCTATCTATCTATCTCCTAATCTATCTACTATCAATCTATCTCTCTATCTCAATTTTATCTATCTAATCTCTATTCATACTATCTATCTATCTATCTATCTATCCCATATCTATCTGTATATCTATATAAATAAAAGAAAAAGAGAAGGATAATATCAGTATAATCCTGACCTAACATATCGTAAGTTTAATTGCAGTTGCAAAGCTTGTCTAGTGGTTAGGCAATTGGGCAATGGCAAGAATCTCGCTGTTTGGAACTGGCATGAGTTCGCAAATCGAAGGCTCGGGTTGGTGTTTGTTCAACCTTGATTTTATTTTATGTACTTAAAATTGGTAATGTACAGTATATAGATCTGGAAGCTTTGAATCTTCTACGTTCATTACTCACTTACAAACTGTATTTTATACTCCACAACTGTTATACTTCGCATTACCTATTATTTGAAAGTTGTGTGTTGGGGGGTGGGGGGAGGGAGAAAAAGAAAATATTGCCAACCAGAATGTACTCGTACAGATCTGTCACTTAGCTGAATATTCTGTGAGTCATTGTAATCCTGTGAATTTATCTTGTTTGTTACACGTCTTCACTGTATGTTTTGGAGTGCTTAATAAACAGATTTCAAAGAAAAAGAGAAGGCAAACAGGCGCACAATAGTGAAATATGTTTAGAAATAAGGTGTTTGTGCTAAATTGCAGTTTGCTCACCTCTGGGAGTTGTGCAATAGGGTCCGAGGCACAACTCTCGTAATCGCTTGATATTACCAACGTAAAGTTGGGGTAGTACTGCTGCCTGGTGTCCTGGGTCCCACGTGTAGTGAACTATCGTGGCATTAATAAGATAAAACCAAAAGAAGGGACTGCGGCGCGCCTACTATAAAACGGGAATGCCAGAGAGTAGAGGTTTACTACAACTCTAGTTTATTAAAAGAGACTAGCAGTCTCAAATATAAAAGAACATAAGAGTAAGAAGCCCGACGCGTTTCGCGTGGTGGGTCCACGCTTCCTCAGGGGTGCAGGTATAGACAATGTGACAAGAATATATAGAGAACAAACATGTATGAAAAAAACAATGATGCGTCTAATCGTGACAACAGGAATTCAGCGTTACAAACTAAAAGAACTTACGATATGTAACATGCACTGCAAGTGGATCGAGCATCAATCCCTCTAGTCTCGTGCTGACTCTAGTATCCTCCTGCAATCCTCTTCCGCTCATCAGCACGAGACTAGAGTGATTGACAGGTGCTCGATCCACTTGCAGTACATGTTACATATTGTAAGTTCTTTTAGTTTGTAACGCTGAATTCCTATTGTTACAAGCAGTTGCATCACTGTTTTTTTCATACATGTTTGTCCTCTATATATTCTTGTCACATTGTCTATACCTGCACCCCTGAGGAAGCGTGGACCCACCACGCGAAACGCGTCGGGCTTCTTACTCTTATGTTCTTTTATATTTGAGACTGCTAGTCTCTTTTAATAAACTAGAGTTGTAGTAAACCTCTACTCTCTGGCATTCCCGTTTTATAGTAGGCGCGCCGCAGTCCCTTCTTTTGGTTTTATCTTATCTATCAATCTATCTATCTCATATCTATCTATCTCATATCTATCTATCTATATCTATATATCTAATATCTATCTATCTCATATCTATCTATCCATATCTATCTATCTATCCCATATCTATCTATCTATCTATATCTATCTATCTCATATCTATCTATCTCATATCTATCTATCTATCATATCTATCTAATTATCTATCTATCTATCTATCTATCTAATATCTTTCTATCTATTTATCTATATATTTCTCTATTTCATATCTATCTCATATCTATCTATCCCATATCTATCTATCTATCTATCTCATATCTATCTATCTCATATCTATCTATCTCATATCTATCTATCTATTTATCTATTCAATCTATCTATCTATCATTTATCTATCTATCTATCTATCTCCTATCTATCTCATATCTATCTATTCTCCTATCTATCTATCTATCTATCTATCTATCTATCTATCTATCAATCTATCAATCTATCTCTCATATCTATCTATCTATCTATCTCATATCTATCTATCTATCTATCTATCTATCTATCTATCTATCTCATATCTATCTATCTCATATCTATCTATCTATCTCATATCTATCTATCTCATATCTATCTATCTCATATCTATCTATCTATATCATATCTATCTCATATCTATCTATCTCATATCTATCTCATATCTATCTATCTATCTATCTATCTATCTATCTCATATCTATCTATCTATCTATCTATCTCATATCTATCTATCTCATATCTATCTATCTATCTATCTATCTATCTCATATCTATCTATCTCATATCTATCTATCTCATATCTATCTATCTCATATCTATCTATCTATCTATCTATGTCCAGCAGTTTATTAAGCTTTAATGACTCTCATCCCTGCACTGAGGTCGGGAGTCTGTTCTCTCTGCCTCTGCTGTTCCCGGGCTGTGATCTCTGGATTTAGTAGCTGTGACACTGGACCTTTCCCCACACGCGGATATTGGTTCCACAATCTGGATCCCATTTTTAGTTCCTATTTTGTTCCATTTTTTCCCATTTAAATTAAGAGAGGAAAATATTTCTTAGTTCTTGTTATTTATTCCTTAATATTCTTTGTTCTGCTGCTCTGCGCTCTTCAGACATTGTGTGATTAATTTACTTCTTCCATCCTGCGGTTTCCTTTTTCACTTTATGACTATTGTTGTATGGTTTTTTTAATCCTTTTTCTTTTAATGAACAGAAAAAAATTTACTTAATGAAATATCAAAGCAGATGTGTTCTGGTGCTTCGCATTTCAATTTTGGCAGAAAAAAAAAACATTAAATCTTGGGGGGGGAAAAAAAAAAGTTTACTGTGGCAAAATCCCAAAAAGGCTGAATACCTGTGAAGCTCGGGGGTGCGGGTCTAGCGGATCACAGGCAGCTTCCTGCTATGTGGCACCTGCTGCAAATTAACGCCTTTTATCTCCAGGAACAGTGCAATGGAGAAGCCGATGGCAGATAGGAAGCATTTGCTTCCCTTCATTGACTTCTCTCTAGGAATTTTCTCCTACAGGAAACGTTACAAGGGTTTTTAAAATCTCTAAAAGATCCACAAAGAAGATGGCAGATCCTAATGTCACTCTCAGGGTCCACTAATGGGAAAGAAACCGGACCAGCACCTTGTACACCCGGTGGTCTCCACCTACTCTCCACAGTAAGTAGGCTCCTTCCTGGCTATCATCACTGAGGTCTATTAAAGGGGTTTTGCCACGATGTAATGTTGACGTGGGATCCTCCAAAATGGGTATTTAATCACTTTTCTAAATATATGTGATTACAAAAAGTGAAGCCTCTGAGAGCTACAGCATTGCTCAGTCCCCCTTAGTTACCTGAAAGTTTACATTAGACACAACTAGGACACTGACAGGAGCTGATCTGGCTGCGCTTGCGTGTTTGCACTTCTTATCTGATGACAGGGAACATGAAGGAGCCTTCAAGGGGCTGGGGAGAAAGTGCAGTGTATGAGTCTGTCTGCTGTATAGAGAATCCACTGTTGTAATGTTATTATTTGAGTAAACTTTTGAGACGCTCCCTTCTTCATCACTCTCTGCTCACCCCTCTCCCTCTCACCCCTGCAGAGTTCATGACTCAGCATGATATGTATATATCTTCCCCTTAGCTGATAAGGAGGTAAGGAACTTACTTCACGGCAAAACCCCTTTAAGTTGTGGGAAATTCTATAGCCCCAATTTACTAAGAACTTGACACCAATTTTTGGCACCAACTGTTCCAAAATTTTTTATAAATGACTAATTTAAGCTAAACTTTTCTTGTTGCACATCAAATTTGAAAATTTGAAAAAAGGAGGCATCAGTTTTGTCAAATTTATTTAGAAGAAAATCTGAAAATACTGCAAATGCTTTCTGATTGTTAGCTTCAAATTTTACCAAATTTTCACCTTTTAGTGAATTTGAAAAAAAAATGATTCCTCCAATCTGTATTACCTAGAGTGGCGTTAGACAGGCCAGTCTTAGTAATTGTCGGCCAAGGAAGTTTTCCTGCAGCAAGCACGAGGAAATAGAGTCAGGACCCAACCAGTACTGAACATATTGAATTGGGAACACTCACCGCAATATGAAAGCATCGTCCTGGCTATGATACATAAGTTCTATTAAGTTGTTTAAAACTCTATATCCCAAGTTTACTAAGAATTTGACACCAATTTTTGGCATCAACTGTTCACAAAAAATTTACAAACGATGACTAATTTAAGCCAAACAAACTTTTCGCTGTTGCACACCAAATTTGAAAAAAGGAGGCCTCAGTTTTGCCAAATTTATTTAGCCGAAAATCGGAAAATACTGCAAATTTTACCAAATTTTCACCTTTTAATGAATTTGGAAAAAAATGATTCCTCCAATCTGTGTTACCTAGAGTGGCGTTAGACAGGCCAGTCTTAGTAATTGTCGGCCAAGGAAGTTTTCCTGCGGCAAGCACGCGGAAATAGAGTCAGGACCAAACCAGTACTGAACATATTGAATTGGGAACACTCAATGCAATTTGTAAGCACCGTCCTGGCTATGATACATAAGTTCTATTAAGTTAATTAAAACTCTATAGTCCAAGTTTACTAAAAACTTGACACCAATTTTTGGCATCAACTGTTCCCCAAAAAATTTACAAATGATGACTAATTTAAGCCAAACAAACTTTTCTTTGTTGCATGCCAAATTTGAAAAATTGAAAAAAGGAGGCATCAGTTTTGCCAAATTTATTTAGCCGAAAATCTGAAAACACTGCAAATTTTACAAAATTTTAACCTTTTAATGAATTTTGAAAAAAAAAGATTCTAACAATCTGTGTTACCTAGAGTGGCGTTAGACAGGCCAGCCTTAGTAATTGTCGGCCAAGGAAGTTTTCCTGCAGCAAGCATGAGGAGATAGAGTCAGGACCCAACCAGTAGCGAGCATGATTAGTGATGAGCGATTGTGTCAACTATCGTTATCGGGTCGATAGTCGATATCGTCAATTATCATGCCGATAGCCGATAATAGATTATCGCCGATGACCATTAAAGTCTATGGGAGAGGAACAACAGCTTCATTCTTACACCCAAACAGGGCTGGAGAAGCTGGAATTAACATCCACAACAGTCAAATGGATACGTGCTACATCTTAGGCAACACACTTAGGTTATAAAAGCCACAGAAAAAAAGTCACAGACCATTTTCCCCCTATTCCCCGTCTTTTAAACCCCAGGGGGCCCGGGGGGGCCTTTTAAAAAAACCTGTTTTTACCCCCCCAGATTTAAAAAAAAGTTTCCCCGAAGGCAGTTATTATTAGGAAAAAAAACATTTTACTTGAAAAAGGGGGGCATTTTGGGGGAAAAATCCCCCTTTGGGGGGAAAAGGGAGGCATGGGCCCCCAAAAAAACCTTTCCCTTTGGGGCCCCCCCCCGGTTTTAAAAAAAATTGGGGCCCGGAAAAAAAGGGGGTCTTTGAAAAAAAAATAAATTTTTGTTTAAAAAAGGGGCTTTTGGGGGTATTTCCTGGGCCCCGGGGGCCGGGGCCCGGGGGTTGGGGGGGAAAAACCCGGATGGTTCCCCAAACTTTACGTTTCCCCTGGGAATTGGGGGGTTTGGGGTTTTCGGGCCCGGGGACTGGGGAAGGGGGCACCCTTTTTCGTTAACCCTTTAACCTCCCCTGTGGGTACCCCCTTTTGCCCCGTTTAAACCCCCTGGGGATTTCGGTTTTTCCCTTTTCAAAGGGGGGGAAAATAAAAAAAAATTTAAAAAAAAAGGTATGGGGAAAAAAATTTTTAACCCCGTTTTCTTTTCTGGAAAAAAAACGGGGGGGAAAAAAACAAAAGGGTTTTTCTTTAAAAACCCTCTTAATTTTTCCAAAAAAGCCCAAAAATTTGGGGTTTAGGGGGGGGAAAAAGGGGAAATTTTTTTCTAGCGGGAATTTCCTTTTTAAAAAATTTTCAGTCTGGTGCAAGGAAAAAAACCCCTAAAAAAACAAAAACAAAAAAGTGTTTTTTTTTAGGGGGCGTTGCTAGGGTCCCCCAAAAAAAATCCGGGGGGGGGGGGGCCAAAGGGGGGCTCCCCTAGGTCTCAGTGGGAACCTAAAAGAATTAAAAATTTTTAAAAGGGGCGGGGGCCCCTTTTGGTTTTGGGGGGTTTATTGAAGTGCAAAATTTCCCCCCGGAAAAATTTCGGGGGAAACCATTTAAAAACTTTTGTGAAACCTTTCCTTTGGGCATTTTTCACCAAAAGGGGATACTGGGGGACCGGGTCGTTTTTTTTACGCCCCGGGGGAGGGGGACCCCCCAAACATTAAAAAACTAAGCTCTTATGAGGGGAAATTTTGAATTTACCTTTAAAAAAAAAGGGGGGGCCCCAAAGGTCGGGGCGTTTTTTTATTGAAAAAAATTTCGCCGCCCCAAAAAAAGCAAACCCCGCAAAAAAAAAAAAAAAAACCTTCCCAAAAAAAAAAAATTTTCCAATTTATTTTAGGTTTTTTGTTTTTTCATTTTTTAAAGGGGGGGAACCCCCCCCACAGGGGGGAAGGGGGTTTTGTTTTTTTTTTGAGGGGGGAAAGAGGCGAAATTAAAATTTTGGGAAAAATGTGTTTTAAAATACCTTTCAAAACCATTTAATGGGACACCACCTACCCCCAAAAAACGTTTTACACATATTTTTTTACCCCATACCCCCACATTTTCTACAAAAAAAAATTTACAAAAATAAAACCCCAAAAATGTATTTTCCAATGGGATTTTAAATTTTAATACCCCCATTTTCCCTAAAACCCCCTATTTCCCCCATTTTCACACATTTTAAAACAAAATTAAAACCATTTTCAAAAGTTTTTTACAATTTAAAAAACCCCCTTTTATACAAACCCTTTTGGGGGGGGGGAAACATTTTCACCAAAAACTTTTTATTTTCAAAAATATATTTCAAATGTATACAAAACCCTATAACCTGGGATTCACAATTTTTTTATTTTAAAACACCATTTTTTACCCCACAAACCTTTTCCATTTCCCCAAAAATGGGTTTTTCCCCCAATTTTTGGGGGGGCCCTGTTTTAAACCCCCACAATATATTTTAACCCAAAACCCTGTATACACTTAAAACCACCTTTTTAAAAACCCCCAACCTTATTTAAAATAACCCCCCCCATTAAAACCCCCCCCCTGTAAAACACCCCATAATTTTACTTTAAAATTTTCCCCATTGGGAAAACCCCCCTTTTTAAAACATTTTTCAAACATGTATAAAAACATTTCCCCCAAACCAAAGTTTTTAACCCCCAAAACATTTTATTAAAATACCCTTTAAAAAATGTTACACAAAACATATATAAAAATTTTTTTCACCCCCCCCAAAAATTTTTTACCAACAATATTACATACCCCAAAAATGGGTAAAACACCCCCTTTTTTACTTTTCCCCAAAATTGGGTTTTACCCCATTAGTAACCCCACACAAATAAAATACAAATTCATTTTTCCAAAAATGGTTTCACACCCCCATATATAAAAATTCCCCCCCACACCAAAGTTTAAAAAGGGGCCCAAAATTTTTCTGTTAATTTTTTTTCCCCAAATGTATAAAAACATACCCCCCAACCCCCATGTAAAAATCCAACCCCATATTTAAAATTAAAAAAATGTATACCAATTTAAAAAAAAACACCCTGGGTTTTCATTTTTCCAAAAATAATTTTTTAAACAAAACATTTAAAACCAAAGTTTCACACCCCCCTAATTTTAATTTCCCAAAACCCTGTTACCAAAATTTCCCCCCACCCCAAAAGTTAAAACAACCAAAATTTTTTAAAATTTTAAAAAAAAACCCTGTATACCCCCCAAAATAATAAACATTTCCCCCCACATGTATACAACCCTTTTTATACCCTTAACCCCCAAAAAATGTTACACACACATATATAAAAATACCCCCACCAATTTTTATACACAAAAAATATAAAATAAAAACACACAAAGTTTTAACCCCCACATTTCATTTTAATTTTTTTCATTTGGGGACATTTCAAAATTTTTTTTTCATTTTTTTTTTCCCTAAATTTAGGGTTGTTTTTTTCTTTTCCCAAATTTTTTACCATTTAGTTACTTTGGGCTTACAGTTGGGAAAGGGGTTTCTCCCTTTTTGGGGAACCCCCCCCTTGGGGGGACCGGTTTTAAAAACTGGGTTTTCCGGGCCAACCCCCTATTTGAATGCATGTTTTTTAAATTGCGGAGATGGGGGGTGGGGGGGGACCCGGGGGGGCCCAACCCCCGGGGGAGGGGGGGGAGGGAAAAAAAACCCAAATGCAGCCAAGGGGGGGTTTTGGGCCCCCAGTGAAAAGGGGGCGGGGGGGGGTCCCCCACTCCCTTTTGGGGCTGGGTGGAACTTTTTGCTTTTAAAAAAAAAACCCGGGGTTTGGTTGGCCCTTTTGATCGGGTAAACTTTTAAAATGGGGTTGGGGGGGGCCGGGGGGCCCCCTTTCCCCCCTCCCCAAGGGGGCCCGGGAAAACCCCCGGGGGAGGGGGCCAAAACCCCCTTCCCTGGGGGCTCCCTTAAAATTAAAAAAAAAAAAAAAAAAAAACCCTGTTGGGGTTTGTTTTGTCTTTGGGGGGGGAAGAAACCCTACAAACTGAAAAAAAAAGGAAAAAGCCAGAAATCAAAACTCCAAAGGGGCCCCGGGGGCGATTGAGGTTTTTGGGGCATTTGGCAAGGTTTTTTCGGGGGGGGTTTTTGCCCAAAAAAAAAAAAAAAAAAAATTTTTAGGGGCCCCCCCCCCCGTTTTTTTCTTTTTTATTTCCCCGAGGGTTTTAAAAAAATTTTCCCAGGGAGGACTAAACAATTTTAATTTTTTTTCAAAAAAATAAAAAATAAACGGTTTTAAAAAGTTGCATGGGTTTTGCCCTCCAAAAAATTTTAGGGGGCGGCCCCTTGAGGAAAAAAGAAAAAATTTTTAAAAAAAAAATTTATTTATGGGAATTTTAAAATGGCGGGGCCCTTTGCACCCAATTGGGGGGCTAAGGGAAATTTTGGGTTTAAACACAATTTGTATAAAAAATGAAAACTTATGCGCCAAATGAAGGGGGGCATGGGACGCAATAAGGGGGGTATTTTTAAAAAATTATTTTGGGGGTAAAAATTTTTTGCCCGGTGTTTTGGGAAAAAAACTGGGGCACCAGTGAGGCAACAGAACAGAAAAAACAGGGGGGGAACAATTTTTTCCCCCCCATCCCCGAGGTTTTTCCCTTTTGGCCAAAAAAAGTGTTTTAAAAAACAAATTTTTTTTTTCAATTTAAAAAAAGGGCCAAGAAACACACTGATTTTCAAAATACCCCCTTATTTTTCCAAAAGGGGCCTTCCTTTTTGCCCGTCCCAAAACCCCCCCCCCCCCCCAGCTTCCCCCCCAAAAAAACCCCCGCGGCCCCCCCACCCCCGCCAGTAGATTCCAAAAAATTTCTTAACTAAATAAAGTGGAAATTCTCTAATCTAAGGGGCTATTCTAAAATGTAGGTAGGTGGGTTTGGGTTTTTTGTATTAGAAGAGATTTTTTTCTTCCAGAGGGTTTTTAGAAAAAAAAAGCTATTGGTTTTATACGCAGAAAGGGGGGGCACGTTTTTTTTTTTCCCGTGAAGTGGGGGAAGACAGGAAAACGAGTGAAAAAAAGGAAAAGCCCTTAAAAAAAATAAGAGAGGTCACTGTTTTTTTTTCAGCCAATTAGTCCATTTTTCCCCCCGCCAAAAATGGGTTGACGGGTTTTTACTTTCCTCCCACCCCCCTTTATCCTCGGGGGCTGATTGGGGTTTGCCGCCAAAAAAAGGGGCAGGAAACGCTGAAAATGGCGGGGAAATAGTAAAAGATTAAAACTGTCAGATTGTCACCTTTAAACTATTGCGTGATCGAAAAAAAATTTCACGTTTTTCCAGCCTTAAAAAAAAAATCAAAATAAACCGTTTTTTTTGAAGTTTTCCAAAAAATACCTTTTAGCGTATTTAAAAATATCGCTTTCATTTTTCGGTTTCTTCCAGGTTCTTTTTTTTTTCATAAAATCCAAGTGGGCAAAATTTTCTTTTCCTTCCCTGCTTGGGAGTTTTTCCTTAATTAAAAGGGGGATGGGGGGGACATCAATCCCCCCATTTCATTGTTTTCCATTTTTGGCTCGGTCCCATGTCCACGGTTTGTGGCTTCCCCACCCCTTTCTGAGTCCAGTGGGTCACTGTGGTCGTTTTTTCTCTCACTATGCAGGTTTATTTTGTTTTTAAAGAGCAGTTTGGTTTTTTTAACATACCCAAGGAGGCCTTGCAATTTTTTTTTCAGTTCTAGACAAAAGCCTTTTCTTTATGGGAACTCCAGCCCACTGATCTCGTTTTTTCCTCTCAACAAGCTGGGGGTTTGTTTTACAGTTGGAAAATCAGTCCTTCAATCCACGGGAAACAGCACAAGAATTCGGTCTTACTTTTCTATGGGGTTTTCCATGGCAGGGGGAAGGCAATTAGGCACCGAGGCAACAATTTTCTGCTGTTTATATGGGATTGTGGGAAAAAGCCAAAAGGGCTTGGACCAAGTGTTTTTATTTTTTAATGTGGCATTTAAGGGCTGGCTGGTTGCAATTTGGGAATTTGCCTTTCCCGGCCAAGGGGGGCCGGACTGGGGGAATAAAAATCAGGGCCCTGGGCAACTTTATTAAAGGCACCCCCAGCAAGCCCACATTTTTACCAATTTATATACCACTTAAAAACAAAAAAGTGCCCTTTGTTTCTTGCATCCTCGCACTTTTCTTAAAATAAAAAAAAAATTCACTTTATAAAAAAAAAGCTTGCTTTCAAACCAGAGCATTATTTTTTGGTTATTTTTATTGCCGGTTTTTTGGTTTTTTGGTTTTTTTTTTGGGTGCGATTTTTTTGTGCAAGAGAGGCAGGGGTGAAGCAAGGGGTTAATGTGAAAACAAATTTTTTCTTTTGCAACAAAAAAAAAAAAAAAAAACGGCCCATCATAAAATTGCACCCAAAAAAAAAAACCGCTTTCCATGTTGAGGAGCTTCCCGAATAAAAACCCACCAAAAGCAAGGAGGGGAAAAAAAACGGTTTGGTGAGAGGAAAAAAACCCCTCATCACCAAGGAAGGTAAGGGTGGTGCCCAATTGCTCCTTTTTACCAAATTTTCAGGGGGGAAACCAAAAAAAAGGCCCCACACTGTGGGGGACATACTACATAAAAAGGCACCCCCAATAAACATAAAACCTACAAAAACCCCTCCAAATACCAATTTCCCAGTTAGGTCCAGGGTTTTTCTTCGAACCCATCACATATAAAAAATAATAAAAAACACACTGGGCAATGACTCAAAAAAAAAAACAGGGGGGGGAAAAAAAGTAAAAACACTTACCCCTGGGGGACAGGCAGGGGGGGGGGACTCACAGGCAAGGGGGGACGATTTTTTTTCAAATCCTCTGTGGGAGTTTGTTCCTTCCTTCTTTCCTTTTTCTTTTTCCTTTTCTCCCATCCTGTTTAACAGGGGGCAATTGGGCAAATTGTCTTTTTAACTTCCGGGTCACTACTCGTCCCTGTAGAAATTTTTTTAACCACAAATTCATCTTAGGGGGGGGGGGGGGGGGGGGGGGACCTTTTTCCTCTTCTTTTCCAGCCACTTTTTACTATCAATTTATCCCCAAAAACTGCGGTATGTTAGTCGCCCTTTAAAAAAAATTTTGAAATTAAAAATTGTCAAGAAATAATGCAGGTAAAAAATAAGGTAAGGGGGGGCCCCCATTTTTAGGGGTTAGGTAAATCAAGGGGGGCCCCCTCCTCCAATTAAATGTGGGAGGGTAGGGTTTAAGGGAAGGGGACCTAACCCCCTGCAAATTAGGGCCCAGGTTAGCTTGGGGGGGGGCTTCCCAGCTAAAAAAAAATAAAAAAAAACTAAGGCCAGGGGGTAGCTGGGGGCGTTTTGTGCTTTGCTGCTTTTTATATTTACTGGCAAGGTTAGCTGGGTGTTCGCCCCAGTTTTAAAAAAAACTAAGGGGGCCAGGTTTATGGCTTGGGTGGCTTGCCCCAGTTTAAAAAACTTATCCAAGGGAAGCTGGGGGGCTTTTTTGCCCCTAATATCTTAAGCCAGGGGTAGTTGGGGGCTGGCCCCTTAAATAAAAAATAGGCCCAGGGTAGCTTAGGTGATGCCCCCAGGTATAAAACTAAGGCCAAAAGGTTTAGCTGGGGGGCTGCCCCTAAAGTAATTCTAGGCCAGGGTAGGGCTGGGGGTGCCCCTAAATAAACTCAGGGGGCCAGGGGTTAGCTGGGCTGCCCCAAGCTTTTTAAAACTAGGGCCAGGTAGGCTTAGGGGCTGCCCCGTATAATAAGCCAGTTAGCTAGGGGGTTGCCCCCAGTAATAAAAAAAAAAATAGGCAGGTAGCATGGGGGGCTTGCCCCAAAGTTAAAAAAAAAAAACTATGGGGACCAGGTAAGCTGGGGGGCTGCCCCAGTAAACAAAAACTAAGCCCCAGGGGTTAAGGCTAGGGGGGGGCTGCCCCCCAAAGTAAAAATATAAAGGGGGCCCGGTTCAAAGGATGGGGGGTCTTTGCCCCAGTAAAAAAAAAAACTAGAAGGTAGGGCTTGGGGGGCTTTCCCCCCAGTAAAATTCAAGGGGCCAGAGTAAATGGCTTTTTTGGGGGGGGGCTTTTGCACCACAGTAAATTTTCAGGGGCCAGCGTAAGGGCACCTGTTATTTAAGTTTGTAGGGGCCAAGGTAATTAGAGGATGTTAGGGACAGTAATTAGGGGGGGCCCAGGTAGGGGGCCAGGGGCAGGTACTTTAGACAGTTCTGGGGCGCCCAGGTTTATGGAAGGCAGGGAGGGGGGCCAGTAAAAAAAGGTAGGCAGGGCAGGGGGGCCACTTTATTAGGTAGGCCCAGGGGGGCAAGTAATATACGTTGAGGCGGGGCCACTTAGGGGTTTAGGGGGGGGCAGGGGTAGTTTTATATAGGTAGGGCCCACAGGGGTTTTATTAAGTATATAGGGGTAGGCAGGCCAACTTAGGGGGGTAGGGCAGGGGCCAAAGGTTAAATATAAGCAGGGCAGGGGGGCCCCCACTTTTAGAAATGGGAGGGGGGTTTTTGGGAAAAAAGGGGGGGGGCCCTTTTGGGGGGGGGGCCCGGGGGTTTTAAATTTTTTTTTGGGGGGGGGGGGTTTTTTGGGGGGAGGGGGGGCCCCGTTTTTTAAAAAAAAGGGGAAAGGGGGGGGGTTTGGGGGGGGGGAAGGGGTTTTTCCGGGGGGGGCCCTTTTTCCCCCGGGGTTGGGGGGAAAAAAGGAAGGGGAAAAAGGGGGGGGGGGGGCAGGTTTTGGGGGGGGGGGAAAGGGGGCAGGGGGGGGCCCCCCCCCGGGGGGGGAAAAAACCCCCCCCCTTTTTTTGGGGGGAAAAAACAGGGGGGGGAAAATTTTTTGGGGGGGGGGCCTTTTTAAAAAAAAAGGGGGGGGCCCCCCGGGGGGGGGGGGGGGGGGGGATAAAAAGGGGGGGGGTTTGGGGGGGGGGAAAAAAAGGGGCCCCCCTTTTTTTGGGGGGGGAAAAAAACCCGGGGGGGGGGGGGGTTTAAGGGGGTTTGGGGGGGGGTTTTTTTTTTTTCCAAACGGAACCAATTTTGGGAAAAAGGGGGGAAAAAATTTTTAAAAGCCCAGGGGCCCCCGGGGGTTTTTTTTTTTGGGGGGGGGTTTTTAAAAAAAAAGGGGGGGGGTTTTGGGGGGGGGGGAAATTGCCCCCCGGGGGGGGGGGGGGGGAAAGGGGGGGGAAAATTTTTAAAAAGGGGGGCCCCCTTTGGGGGGGGGGGGAAAAAAAGGGGGGGGGGAAAAGGGGAAAAAAAAGGGGGAAAAAGGGGGGTTTAGGCCCAAAAGGGGGTTTTTGGGGGGGGGGGGGAAAAAAAAAACGGGGGGGGGGGGGGGAAAAAAAGGGGTTTTTTTGGGGGGGGGGGGGGGGCCCTTTTTTAAACCTTGGGGGAAGGGGGGAAAGGGGGGGGGAAAGGAAAAAAGGGGGGGGGGGGGGGTTTTTTCCCGGGGGGGGTTTTTTTTTGGGGGGGGGGGGGGGGGAAAATTTTGGGGGGGGGCCCTTTTTTGGGGGGGGAAAATTTTTGGGGGGGGAAAAATGGGGGGGGGAAAAGGGGGGGGGGGGGGGCCCCCCCCCCGGATAAAAAAAAAGGGGTTTAAAAAGGGGAAAAACCCTTTGGGAAGGGGGGGGAAAAAAAAGGGGGGAGGGGGAAAAAAAAGGGGGTTTTTTGGTTTTTTTAAAAAAGGGGAAAAAAAGGGGGGGGGGGAAAAAAAAAGGGGGGGGGGGGT